>ML787389.1:296075-355942 GCA_009831015.1 Picea engelmannii | reverse complement strand
ACTGAAGACATTTCAGTCCCGTCTCCTCCCCTTACCCGAGGACGAAAGACCAACAAAGCGCGCAGAGAAAAGGAGGCGGCCTCCAACATTTTTTCAGGCTCTCAGAAAATGTTGGACCCCTTCATTAAGAGGAAAATTCCTCCACCCTCCGGTTGATGTATTGCTTCTGTCTTCTATTGTGCTCACAGTTTGTGAGAATTTATACATGTATGCAGTTCTTGTCATTTTTTCGAATTAGCTCAAGAAGCAGATGGAATTGGTTTCCCAAGACATACATAAGAAGGTTGGCAGCACTGTTAGAGGTCACCAACCTTCTTCAAATTTGTAACTCTCTGATTCTGGCATTCCAGAATGCCGTCTAATGCAACATAACCGTCTCCGTTAAAAAAAAATATGTTATAACATATGCACTGATATTAAAATTGAAAACATATATTATCTGAATTATAACATATGCATAGATATTAAAACATATGTACAGATATTATACATATGCACATATATTAAAATTTAAAACAGATTGTAAATTGTAAAATGTAAACTGTGAAATGTATTTAAAATTGTTATTTCTTCTAACTTTGTAAATGAGGCTTTGACATGAAATATCGATCCATCTTTTATCAATTTTTCTATCAATGCAAATTGATAGTTACATATTTCAGTGTATCTATTCTGGAGGTTGAGGGAATGACTTCAGTGAATATACTACCTATGTTTCAAATTTTGTTTCTATTTATAATAGTTTTATAATGGATACCATTGTTTTTGGGTTTCCTAGTAGCCTTTTCGCACCCTGAGAATTAATCCTTCATAAAGTTTGGCTTCTACAAGTTCTTGGAAAATACAATGCACCAACATTTTTTAGTTTTTAGGGGTACCAGGTCATGTAGGTACCAATCTCACTTGATCCATATGTTAATCCATCAAAACTACTCACATTTGGGTTATTTTATGTCTAGGATGGTGAATGAACAACCAACATGTTTCTCTCCCAACCATTGAGTGGCTACCTATGGTAAGAGAACATGTCACCAGTGAAGGTTTTTTGCAGTATGTAAACTCTTTTATGTCTATATTAGACTTTATTATCCACAATGAAGTATTCGTTATAATTATTCCTTTAGTCAAAGGGTCACTACAATTGAAAAACAACACCAGAGTGGGATATTGGTTCCTTTTTGAGAAATTTACTATGATAAGAGTATATGGTTTTGAAGATGAGCCATATCAAAAGTGAGTGTTGAATTTGGTTGTTCAAGACACTGAAAAAAGTGAAATTCAGTCAGTTGATGACTACAAAGACAACCATATTACATTAAATGTTGATCAGATGAATTTCAAGGACAAACCAAATCTAAACAAGTAGGTCACTCATGTATTACACAGAGATGCGACCAATACTCATGACAATATGAATAAATTGAAATAGACATTAATCAAAGTGGAGAAATAATTGAGGCAAGATAGAGTGGTTAATACAACAAGGAATTCCAGAATAAACAATCTATAAAATAATATTTATAACTTATGATACTCTAATATTACATATGTAAAAACAGATTTATAAATTGAATTCCTAAAGATTTGAAATTTTCATAAAATACAAAACGTTTGAAATAAAAAGTTGGACAGTTTGAAATTTTTATGAATTTTTTATAAAATACAAAACGTTTGAAATGACTGACTTGTCCGCGGAGTGGAAACCATGTGGCCAAGCCATGGGAGTGCCCATGGCTTGGCCACAGAGATGGCCCCCCATGACCAAGTCACAACCAATTTTAATAAGAGATTATCTATGCACAGAAAAGCAGGGCATTTGAATCTAAATCTTTAACACCAAAGTGAAAGACAGTCGATTCGACTCCTGGCCAACTGCTCAGGCACAAAATAATCACTTAAGTTCTTACTCTATTCTTAATATTTGATTGTTAAATGTCTATATAAAATTTTAAAACTTAATATTTGATTGTTAAATGTCTATATCAAATTCACTAAATCCATATTGATTATAAATTATTTATTAATGTCTATATCGAATTCAAATTTTTAAGTAAATTCATATTGTTTATAAATTTATTGTTTGTGTGTATAATTTGAACATATAAACATGTAATTTTTAAATCGTCTTCCTATTTTATTTTAATTTTTTTTTTTTTTAAATATATATGTTTTAAAAATATTCCATTGTATGTATATTTCACAAATATTCCATTACAAATTATAAGATAGACAGTGATGTACAACAAGGAATTCCAAAATAAAAAATCTGTAAAATAATATTTATAACTTATAATACTCTAATATTACATATGTAAAAATGGATATATAAATTGAATTCCTAAAGATTTGAAATTTTTATAAAATAAAAAACGTTTGAAATAAAAACTTGGGCAGTTTGAAATTTTTATGAATTTTTTATAAAATACAAAACGTTTGAAATGACTGTGACTTGGCCGCGGGGGTCCAACCATGTGGCTAAGCTGTGGGTGTGCCCACTATTTAGCCACAAGGTTGCCCCCCCATGGCCAAGTCACAACCAATTTTAATAAGAGATTATATATGCACAGAAAAGCAGGGCATTTGAATTTAAATCTTTAACACCAAAGTGAAAGACAGTCGATTCGGCTCCTGGACGACTACTCAGGCACAAACTAATCACTTAAATGCTTACTCTATTCTTAATATTTGATTTTTAAATGTCTATATCAAATTTAAAAACTTAATATTTGAGTGTTAAATGTCTATATCAAAATCACTAAATCCATATTGTTTATAAATTATTTATTAATGTATATCAAATTCACATTTTTAATTAAATCCATATTGTTTATAAATTTATTGTTTGTGTGTATAATTTGAACATATAAACATGTAATTTTTAAATTGTCTTCCTATTTTATTTTTAAATATATATGTTTTAAAAATATTCCATTGTATGTATATTTCACAAATATTCCATTACAAATTATAAGATAGATAGTAATGTACAACAATTATATGTATATTTGTTGGGTACTCAAATGATCAAATGAATATGTATATTTGTTCAGCACTCAACTTATCAAATGATTTTGTATATGTAGAAATATATTTGACCAAGAATTGCTCAATGATAGTTTTAGTTGTTTAAATTGTAATTTTGAATGATAGATTCAGAGCAATGTAATTAATCTAAGATTGCAATTTTCAATGCAATAGTTGAAATTAGATGTACAATTTGTTTTTAGTGACAGTAAATGTTGTATAATTCTTGTACCTAGATGTATAATTTGTTTTTAGTGGCAGTAAATGCTTATAATTCAATGTAGTTAGATCTAACTGTACTAATATATATATATATATATATATATATATATATATATATATATATATATATATATATATATATATATATATATATATATATATATATATATATATATATATTTACAGATTTATTTGTAAATATAAGAACAGAATTATAATTAAAGAAAAAGAAATAGAAGAAGATATTTATATTTAAAGAAATAGAAGAACAAATTTATTTGTATTATATTTACAAGAAATATTATTTATTAAAAAGAGAAAGATGATTTTCGTTGGATAATATTTGCCTATAACCAAGATATCGCAATCTGTTTCTATGAATAAATTTATTTGAATTAAACCACTTAATAAATTATATGGTAGCACAATAGACCATAACTATTATGAGTAAAAAAATATTGTCTTTAAATACAAACTAGACCAAAACAAATGCGCACATAGAAAATCTAAAATCTAAATACTAATTAACAAATCTAAAATAAACATAAATATAAATGTTACACAGTACCAAGAAATTAATACTAATTAACAAATCTAAAACTAACATAAATAAAAAAAATATACTGTGTAATTAAATACTAATTAAACTCCACAGAGTTGCCACCTCCCACGACCAAGGCACAGTCTACGGTATTGTGACTTGGTTGCGGGGGACCAACCCTGTGTCCAATCCATTGGCATGGCCATATATTGGCCACAGGGATATCCCCCTGCCTCCAAGTCACAGAGAAAATTCCAAAATTCCAAAATTCCAAAATAAAAAATTCCAAAATAAAAAATAAAAAATAAAAAATAAAAATTATAAAATTTAAATTTAAAATTAAAATTGATGTTTAAGATTACCTGTAGCTCTGACCGCTTGACCGCCTGTAGGACTACCTACCAACATGACCTCCCTCCAACACAGTCGTGCCAAACACATCTGTGCCAAGAGATCCCTCACACTCGCCAAGAGATCACTCGCTATCACTCACTGGCACTCGCCAAAAACCAACTCACAATCACAAAGAGATCAGAAAAGTGTATCAGTCAAGATGTGTGGTAAATATATAAAACAAAATTTGACTAAAAAGATATTTCGACCGAAAGAATGTTTCTGACGAAATATTCTTTCTGTCGAAATATCTTTTCGGTCGGAATATCTTTTGGTTGAAAAGAGATTGCCAAATGAAAAAATCTATCCAACTAAAATTATACACAAAAATCGAGGGCATCATCACTGCACCGTTCGATTTGACATTCAAGGCTTCGGCCAAAAAAGATTTCAGCTGAAAAAAGATCTTTTGACCAAAAAATATATTAGTTCGGCCAAAAAAACGTCTTTCGGAATTTTGGAGATCCGATTGTCATGAAAGTGTTACCCACCTCCATGAATTTACCCTAGTGCGTTCTTATGAACTCACAAAATGGTGCATGAAATAATATAGAAATCAATGTTTTTCAGGGGTTATATGCACCTATGCATATTAAGCATGTTGAAGCACTGATACATCTATATTATACTAAAGAATTGGTGCATATAATGTGCAATAATATATATCATTTTATAATTTTATGGTGGACATGTAATAAATACACATCGGTTCTCTAAATATAATAATAACACTCATGCGTAAAATAAAATAAATGAATCAATGCTTAAAATATAATAAAATCACTCACGCTTCAGAACAAAGAATGACATCGACATCTCACCTCGAATATTCAAAATTTTAGTACCTTTGGTGCACATGGTAATACAGGTACCGACACGTTCTAATTATAAATGCACCTTGACAAACATAAAATAAAAGTGCACCAGTTCTACATACAACAAATTGGGAATCTAGGGAATAATAACTATAAATGCACCAATGTGTTTTTGTTTTATGTATTCACCGAGGAATTTTATGTAGTGCCACACCAACACCTTTTCCTTTTATGTATACACCAGGGGATTTTTTTGAATGGCACCCCTGTGCCTTTTTTTTTATGCATTATCCTCGAAATTTTATGTAATGTTGCACTGGTGTGTTTTTTAGTTTTATCTACATATCGGGAAATTTTATGTAAGGTCACGTGGCGCAGCCACACCCTCACTAGTACGTCCGCTACCTCCAGGACCTTCTTTCTTCTCGGCCCGAAGAGTGTCAATACTCTTCTATCTTCCAATCGGAAGATCTGCACCCACAGTTCTTTCCACGTGACCCTTCTTCCTTGATCTATCGGAGGATCGGAACTCGCTGCCTCACAAGTTCAACAGTAGCGCGTTACCCCTTTTGGATCCCTAAGACCCGAGATGTCAGTCAACGCTGACTTCCTTCCTCCGCTATCGGGACTTCGGTCTTATCACGTCTTCACAACTCGCGATACCAACCACTCGGGGTTCCAACCTCCGATACTCGATGCGCCGAAATGCCGAGACTCGCGGCCTCGCTTCCTCGCGACTTCGCTACTTGAGCAACCCAACAGCTTTTACTTCGACTCCCGATACCCGAGACACTGAATCTCCGATGGGCTATGCCACCTGTCTCCCACTATCTTCTGTGGCCCACACAATCCACGTGATCGTCGGGACTTCGCGTTTCTCTATCTCGCGACTTTCCCTTCGAAGAGTTGGAGTCTTACCTCATGAACTCCCAATGTACCGATACACGAGTAGGTCCGACGCTCCTCGCGATCCCAATCGACGGATTTCGTCTTCATGAGCTTCGAACTCTTTCCAAACCTGCACTGTGGCTTCCTTGCACTTCTGCAAGATCCTACGGTCCACAGAACTCCGTGAAATCTTCTGAAGGATTTCGATTGTCAGTTCTTCCTTCTACTATTTTTACCCTGAAGTGAAGAAATACCTTGCTCCGAGACTCGTTCACTTCCACAACTCTGTGACGCTTTCTTCAATTTCTCCACGGAAACTTCCCCCTGCACTTTTCCTTCGATGAATTCGAAGGCCCTGCTCCTCCTGATCTTCGAAATCGACTTCCACGTCCAATTGAGAATTTCTTGCACGCACTCCTTGTGGCAAATCTTCAACAACTCCTAAGTATTGAAGCTTCGACTCTGCGCATACACCTGCAACAACAATCTTAATCTCCTTTKCTCAGAATCGCAACCCTGAGTTTTTGTCTAGCCTGCGCACACCTTGCACGGATCTGGTGCCAAATCTGCACTTCTGAGATGAATGGAAACAAAAGCTATCTCTAAATAAACCCTGCAGTCACGCACTCCTTGCGGACAAATTCAACTGCACTCCTTGCAGGAATCCTCTGGCTCACTTAGAGAAACAATTGAAACTCATTCACTCCTTCTCTCAGATCTCAAATCAACCATGAAATCACATACACAGCATATAAAAGCAAGTGCATAGCCAGAAGCAAATATTCATAAGCATAATATCAACAATACACAGAGAATAACACAACCATGGAATTGAATCAAAGCTTTCCTATTAATTCAATATCTATACATGGTGGTTCTTCATACACTTTCTCTGCTGCTCTTCTCTCTTCTTGCTTCTGAATGTAATGTTACAATGTACAAAGAAGGGTGTCTATATCTCGTTTCCCTCTCGAGCTCTAAAGCTATCAAATCTAGAATTAAATGTTCTATCTACTTTACATTAACTATATTAAATACTTCATCTACCTAAGGATGTGAGCTTAGCCGCTCAAGGTCCGTTACAATACAAGTGCACTTATTTATAAATGTCTTCATTAAAGAATGGCATAACAATATCAAGTTGTTTTCAAAAAGAGATTTGGTGCTGGCTTGTCCAGCTGTCTCCCGCTTGATGTGTTGGCTCGTTTGATTGGTGATGCTCCTGCATCATACTCCCTGGCTTGAAAAATTTCATGGGCTCCTGTCCATGAGCTCTTGCACAGTCTGTCCATGCTTTTGGATAACTTCTTCTATCTCTCAGCTGGCATCTTCCACTG
This sequence comes from Picea engelmannii, assembly GCA_009831015.1. Taxonomy (NCBI): domain Eukaryota; kingdom Viridiplantae; phylum Streptophyta; class Pinopsida; order Pinales; family Pinaceae; genus Picea; species Picea engelmannii. The sequence goes on along the minus strand of ML787389.1, from coordinate 348,722 downwards.
GGTGATCTTTCCATTTGACCAGATACTCGAAGTACTGTTTTCGTCTGGTCTTCTTTCCCACTCTCTTGTCCAGAATGCATTCCATCTGCGGTTTCTCTGCTACTGGTAGTTGTTTCATCCATTGGATCATTGGTTCCTCAATTTTAGCCTCTGCTTCTCCAGCCTTGTATCGGTATAAATCCGAAACATTAAATATCGAAGATATCCCGATGCCATCCGGCAACTCAATTTCATACGCATTCTCTCCGAACTTCTTCAGGACTCTGCATGGCCCAATTTTCTTCATCTTCAACTTATTATATGTTCCCCTTGGGAACCTTTCTTTTCTCAGATGCGCCAGAACTAGATCGCCAAATTCAAACTGAAGTTGTCTCCTGTGCTGATCTGCCCTACGCTTATACTCCTGACTTGATTTCATCAGTCGTTGCTTCACTTTGCTGTGAAGTTCCTTCATTGCCTCAGCGAACTCTTCTACACTAGCACTGCTAGTTGCAGTCTGTTCTGACTCCCTGAGTTCATAAACTCCCCTCAGTTGTGTCCCATACATAATCTGAAATGGACTTTTACCTGTACTTCGATTCACTGAATCGTTGTACGCAAATTCTGCCTGTGGCAACACATTGTCCTAGCTACTATGGTGTTCTGTCACCAAGCTTCTCAGCAAGTCTCCCAGACTTCTGCTTACTACCTCTGTTTTCCCATCCATCTGTGGATGATAAGATGAACTAAACACCAAGTTAGTTCCTAGCTTCTTCCATAGCGTCCTCCAAAAATGACCTACGAATTTCGTGTCCCTGTCCGAAACTATACTTTTTGGCAATCCATGAATTCTAACAATCTCCTTGAAAAACAAATTCGCGATGTGTGACGCATCACTGGTCTTCTGGCATGGTATGAAATGTGCCATCTTTGAAAACCTGTCCACCACTACAAAGATAGAATCAACTCCTCTTTGCGTCCTCAGCAAATCCAATACAAAATCCATGCTTATTGCCTCCCATGGTCTCTCTGGTATGGGTAATGGCTGATAAAAACCTGCATTCTGTTTCCTCCCCTTCGAATGCTAAAAAATTCGACATCTGTCAACAAACCTCTTGACATCTTCTCGCATGCCTGGCCAAAAATATGATTCGCTTAGCTTTGCGAATGTTTTATCGTGGCCAAAGTGTCCTGCTAAGCCTCCGCTGTGTTTCTCTTTCATCAAGTTCTCCCTCATGGAGCAATTCAGAATACACAGTTGATTGCCTCTAAACAACAATCCTTCCTGGATCATATAATCTATCCACGGGCTTCGATCTCTGAGAATCGGATTCTCAGTTGCCTCGTATGCTTCTACAAAATCTGCATCTCCTGCATACATATCCTTCAAATTTTCAAAACCCAAGGTTTTGACTCGGAATTCCTGCATCAACAAACATTTCCTGCTCAAAGCATCAACCACTTTGTTTGTAGTACCTGAAATGTGTTTAATCAAAAACGTGAAATTCTGCATATACTCTACCCATTTTGCATGCTTCTGATTCAACTTCTCTTGTTGAGTCACAAACTGTAATGCATGATTATCACTGTACAAAATGAATTCCCTTGGGATCAAGTAATGCCTCCACTTTTTCAGCGCCTGTATGATAACATAAAATTCCTTATCATATGTGGAGTATTTCATCTTTGCATCATCCAACTTCTCATTGAAATATGCAACTGGCCTGTCATCCTGACTCAAGACCGCTCCTATGGCATACCCACTGGCATCACATTTCACTTGAAATGTCTTCCGAAAATCTGGCAACACCAACACTGGTTGCTCTGTGATCTTTTGCTTCAACAGATTGAAGCTCTTTTTAGCCTCTGTTGTCCAATGAAAAGTCTTATGCCGCTTATTCACTGTGTCCATCATCGTTGCGCTAATTCCACTGAAATTCCTAATGAACTTTTGGTAGAAACTAGCCAAACCATGGAAACTTCTCACCTCGAAAATATTTCTCAGTGGTGGTCAATTCTTAATAACTTCCACCTTGCTTGGATCCATCCTTAACTCATTAGCCGAAACAACAAAACCCAAATATATGAGCCCTGTCTGCATGAACGAACACTTCTTCATGTTTATCAACAACTTTTCCTGCTGTATCTTTCTCATCACAATGGCCAAATGCTTCAAATGTTCAGCCTTTGTCTTACTGTAGATCAATATATCATCCAGATATACAACTACAAATTTCCCGATGAATTCCCTCAGGACCTCCTTCATCAGCCTCATAAATGTGCTCGGCGCGTTTGTCAAACCAAACGGCATGACTAGCCATTCGTACAAACCTTCATTTGTCTTGAACGTTGTCTTCCATTCATCACCTTCTCTCATGCGAATCTGGTGATATCCTCTCTTCAAATCAATCTTTGAAAAATAATTTTCCCCACTCAGGCAATCCATCAGATCATCCATTCTCGGCAGTGGAAATCTGTACCTGATGGTGATTTTGTTGATCGCTCTAGAGTCAATGCACATCCTCCAGCCTCCATCTTTCTTCGGACTTAGTACTGTTGGAACAACACATGGACTCAGGCTTTCCCTGACCAATCCTTTATCCAGCAGATCCTGTACCTGCCTTTTGACCTCCTCATTTTCTCGCGGCGTCAATCTATACGCGGCCTTGTTCGACAAACTGGCCCATGGTATGAGGTCTATGTGGTGACTCACACTTCTCATCGGCGGCAACGAATGAGGTAATTCGTCCACGATGATGTCAGCAAACTCTTCCAGTAGCTCCTGAATCTCATCTGGCAAGTCGTCCACCCTTGTGCTAGTCAGGACAATCCTCGATTTCCTGATCACAAATAATTGTGGATCTTCCTTCTTCTCCATCTCTGTGAGAATCTCCTTCCCACTCATGAGAAGTATTGTGTTGCTCACTTCTGGTTTTACTTCCTTATCCTTTATCGGAAGCAACCTGTGTGTCCTCCCATCCTTCTCCAGGGTATATGTGTTCATCCTTCCATCATGAACAACATTTTTGTCATATTTCCATGGTCTACGTAGCAATACATGACATACATCCATGGGAATGACATCACACAGAATCTTATCCTTATATTCCCCCATCTTGAATTCAACTAAACATTGTTTAGTGACACTCACCTGATGTCCCTTCTGTAGCCATGATACTTTATATGGACTCGGGTGATCAGTTGTCTCCAGTTCCAACTTTTCCACCATCTCGGTCGAAACGAGATTGTCTGTGCTTCCGCTGTCCACAATAACCTTGCACTTCCAGTCCTTGGTTTTGCATGTGGTTCTGAACAGTTTGGTCCTCTGAGTTGTGTCCTCCACCTCCTTCTCAGGTGTCAAAAGGACTTTGTGCACCGTCAGTGACTTCATCCTCACCATCACACCTCTACGCCTTAGTGATGTGAGCTTCTTCTCCGTATTTCTTCTTCTCTTGACACTCAAATGACCTGTGCCCATTTTTCCCACATGTAAAACATGTGATTACTCCTCCTCTTCCTCTACCTCGACCTCTAGTTCGAGGAAGAGTGTTTACATCATCATAATCTCCTCGCTGATCAATCTATTGTCCTCTCGACTCGATATATGGTTGCTTCTGTGAGGTTCCACCTCTCTCAACCTTACCCTGAGGTTTCTTCCATTCCTCCTTGGGTTTCTGATATTTATCCTGGGAAACTACCTTGCCTCTGGGCTGACTCCTACCTCGCCCTCGCTGACCTTGCTTATGGCTCAGCTTCTCTTCTTCTTTCAGATCCATCTAGTAAGCATCTTCAACTGTTCGGATGGTCACCATACTCAATTCATCCTGAATGTCGTATCTCAGGCCATTCAGATATCTCTCCACCTTCTCATCATCGCTCTCTCGATGACCTGCTCTGATGTTCAATCAGTAAAATTCCTCAGTATACTCCTTTACCGTCATCAACTTCTGTCTCAGGTTTTGCATTCGCCTAGACAGAGTGATTTGATAATCCCTTGGGATAAATTTTGCCTTCATTTTAGCAATCATTCGATCCCATCTTTTAATCTTTTGTTTGCCTTTGGAACGTCTATCTGCCTGTAGATCGTCCCACCACAATGTTGCATGTCCTTTCAAGTGCATAACTGCATGCTTGACCTTCTTATCCTCTTCTATATCTTCATAATCGAAGTAGGTGTCAAGAGATCAGATCCAATCCAACAACTCTTCTGCATCCAGGCTTCCTTCATAGACTGGATTGTCCATTTTGGTCTTGGAACTCATCCTGCAAATGGCTTTGATCAACCGCTCGGTTGATGCATCCTCTGCTGCGAATTATTCTGCATGTCCAGCTTCCTCTTCAACTTCGGAATCGCTAAGATCCCCTGCACCAGCTCCGCATCTTTGTGCTGTCTCCATCTCCTCGAGCCTTGCTCAGATATCTCACATTTGTCTTTCCATTTTTGGATTTCCTGCTGGCCTACCTCTTCTTCTCACCTCCCTATCTTCGGGATCAGGTGACTGCCTTTCTCTTCTGGGCGGCATGGTGAATTCACTCCTTTTCCTCTCTGTCGCAGAAACAAAGAGTAAAATCACGCTCTGATACCACTCTAGCGCAGTCGCACCCTCACTGGCACGTCCACTACCTCCAGGACCTTCTTTCTTCTTGTCCCGAAGAGTGTCAATACTCTTCTATCTTCCAATCGAAATATTTGCACCCACAGTTCTTTCCATGTGACCCTTCTTCCTTGATCTATCGGAGGATCGAAACTCGCTGCCTCGCAAGTTCAACAGTAGTGCGTTACCCCTTCGGATCCCCGAGACCCGAGATGTTAGTCAATGCTGACTTCCTTCCTCCGCTATCGGGACTTCGGTCTTATCGCGTCTTCGCAACTTGTGATACCAACCACTCGGGGTTCCAACCTCTGATACCCGATGCGCCGAAATGCCGAGACTCGCTACCTCGCTTCCTCGCGACTTCGCTACTCAAGAAACCCAACGGCTTTTACTTCGACTCCCGATACCCGAGACGTCGAACCTCCGATGGGCTATGCCACCTGTCTCCCACTATCTTCTATGGCCCACACAATCCACGCGATCGTCGGGACTTCGCGTTTCTCTATCTCGCGACTTTCCCTTCGAAGAGTTGGAGTCTTACCTCACGAACTCTCAATGTATCGATACATGAGTAGGTACGACGCTCCTCGTGATCCCAATCGACGACTTTCGTCTTCCTGAGCTTCGAACTCTTTCCAAACCTGCACTGTGGCTTCCTTGCACTTCCGCAAGATCCTACGGTCCACAGAACTCCGTGAAATCTTCCGAAGGATTTCGATTGTCAGTTCTTCCTTCTGCTATTTTTACCCCGAAGTGAAGAAATACCTTGCTCCGAGACTCGTTCACTTCCACAACTCTATGATGCTTTCTTCAAGTTCTCCACGGCAACTTCCCCCTGCACTTTTCCTTCAATGAATTCGAAGGCCCTGCTCCTCCTGAGCTTCGAACTCGACTTCCATGTCCAATTAAGAATTTCTTTCATGCACTCCTTGCGGCAAATCTTCAACAACTCCTAAGTATTGAAGCTTCGACTCTGCGCACAAACCTGCAACAACAGTCTTAATCTCCTTTGCTCAGAATCACAACCCTGAGTTTTTTTCTAGCCTACGCACACCTTGAACGGATCTGGTGCCAAATCTACACTTCTGAGATGAATGGAAACAAAATCTATCTCTAAATAAACCCTGCGGTCACGCACTCCTTGCGGACAAATTCAACTGCACTCCTTGCAGGAATCCTCTGGCTCACTTAGAGAAATAATTGAAACTCATTCACTCCTTCTCTCAGATCTCAAATCAACCATGAAATCACATACACGGCATATAAAAGCAATTGCATAGCCAGAAGAAAATATTCATAAGCATAATATCAACAATACACAGAGAATAACACAACCATGGAATTGAATCAAAGCTTTCCTATTAATTCAATATATGTACATGGTGGTTCTTCATACACTTTCTCTGCTTCTCTTCTCTCTTCTTGCTTCTGAATGTAATGTTACAATGTACAAAGAAGGGTGTCTATATCTCGTTTCCCTCTCGAGCTCTAAAGCTATCAAATCTAGAATCAAATGTTCTATCTACTTTACATTAACTATATTAAATGCCTCATCTACCTAAGGACGTGAGCTTATCCTCTCAAGGTCCGTTACAATACAAGTGCACTTCTTTATAAATGTCTTCATTAAAGAACGACGTAACAATATCAAGGTGTTTTCAAAAAGAGATTTGGTGCTGGATTGTCCAGCTGTCTCCCGCTTGATGTGCTGGCTCGTTTGATTGGTGATGCTCCTGCATCATCACGCCAATGCATTTTATTTTTAGGTACAAACTGGGCCATTTTATGTAAGGTCACACTGGTGCATTTTGACAATAAGAGAACGAAAAAAAAAATATCTGCTACAACCTTTGCCCGCCCAATTTTTTTTAGTTATATGGAACATCCATTAAAACCATGAATAAAACCTTCGTAGCTAATAAAGGAGGTTGTACAAGAGGTTTTTTTGAATATTTTGTCAAATTTTGTAACACTAAAAAATCTTTGCGAAAACATCAACTAGAAGGTGATCTACTTGTAGTGTTGGGATCCACCAAGGTGCACCTATTAGGTACTTAAAAAAATTAAATAAATTTTAAGTTCCTTTGGAGGGTGAATAGATTTGCATCATTTCCAGATCCCATATTCACTCCATTTTGAGATGTATGATAACCTTTTATATCTATTTTCCAAAATCCAATGCTTTATGGTATTCAATTCTTCAGTCAATTTTATAAGGGGTTCTCTAAGATGCATTATGTCCATATGTTAATTTATATTACATTACTAATTGGGACCCATGTAATGTTAGATTGGATCGGTGGTGCCTTTGTTTTAAACAACTTCCAAAGAGATAATCCTTTGATTTTTGGTAAGGGGGAGTCCAAACATATTTTCCCATGGCCACCAAAATATTTCTTGAATATGACATCTTTCCACCAAGATTTTGAACTTGTAGTTAATATCGATATAATTTTGTCACCCATTGAAATTTTGATAAAGGTCGGATAATTTATTGTGAGCTATGGTTGGTCTTTAAAGGACCTAATAGTTGACCATTTAGTTAGATGGAATTTGTTAGAGTTGATCTTGCCTCCTTCCCATAGAAATTTCTTTATTTTTCTTGTAGTTTGTTCCATGATTCCTTTAGGGGATAAAAATGGAGAACATTAATAAATAAGAAGCGATGAAAGGATATAATTAATAAGGGTTATCTTACCTACCATATTCAACCATCTTGCACCCCATTATTGAATTATGTTTTCCATTTTGTCTAGTTTCCCTTTCCAGACCTAAGATATAGGGTTTTGAAAAGAGATAAGAATTCCTATATGCTTAAAGTTTGTCCATGACTCGATGATTGTAAAAACAAGAATTGTTTAGATTGCTTGAATTTTTTCTAGTGAAATGTTCCACCCATAAATTTTACTTTTCAAGTTGTTAACCTTTCCTTTAGATGCATTTAATTTTTTTTAATCACTTTTTTAAATATCTTGGAAATTATAATCAATGTGACTCCCAAGATAAACATGTCATCTACAAATTGTGAGTGATTGATTTCCCTCACTCCTCTTGTGAAACTTATTCCATGCATCCTCCTAGTCCTTTTTCAAAATTTATCTTGTTTCTCAAATATTCATCCATTGTTATGTGTAGTAATGGTGATAATGGGAAGACTTTCCTAAGTCCTCTTTTGATTTTGAATGAAGATTATGGCCTTCCATTTACCATAGGAGCTATCCATGGTGATCCTATACAAGCTTGGACCCATTCGATTAACTCCTTGATGAAACCAAACTTTCTCATAACCGTAAATCGGGAGTGGTGAACTCGAAAAAAAGTGTTGGCCATATCCATTTTTATTATAATTCACTTCTCTTTGTTTTTACTCCTAGAATGAATGGCTTCTTGAACTAAAATTATGTTATCTGCAATATGTCATTTTTCCATGATACCCCTTTGATTTTATGAGATTAACTTAGGAATAACTTTCTTCATTCTATTATCTTTATTCTTTTACTAAATTTGATATGCAGAGTTACATAAAGAAATTATACAAAATATAGTAAAAGTGGAAGGGTTTACCTCTTTTGGGATGAGAGCCAGAAAAGTGGATTTGGTTCCACCGCCAACTTTTTTCTTTTTTAATGAATATTTCTGCATCGTTTTTATGCCATGTTTTATGAGGCCCTAGAAGTTTGTAAAGAAGTGGATCAAGAAGCCATCACTTCCTAGAGATTTATCCCATTCCAAACTCAACATAGCATGAGTAATCTCCTCTTTCTCAATTTTTTGTAGCAAGAGTACTCTCTATATTCTTCACTAGTTATTAATGATGCCATGTGTTCCAACATTTCTCTAGTTTCTTCTCTATATTCTTCTTCCTCCATTGTATTAGTATCTTCAAAGTGTTTATTAGATGCTTCTTTCACTTCTGTGTACTCTTCTATGTTTTTGTTGCTTTCTAAGTAGATTATTTTAATTGTATTCCTGCTCCTCCTTGCTTTATCTTGTTTGTGAAAGAAATAGGTGTTCATATCTCCCTCTTTCAGTAAAATTACTCTACTATATTAATATCCATTCCTCTTCCTCCTTTATGAAAATTTCTTATAACTTTTTTCTCAAGTCTCTATCTTCCTGTAACATGTTCTCAGTGACCTCCTCCTCTTCCATTATTTTTTTGTATTCCTTCTAACTATTTTTGACAACCCATCCTTTCTTTCTCTAGAGGTGTATAATTGTTTTTGGCACAATACTTCAAAAATTGTTTGATTGCGTTCAATTAAGATTCTGAGATATAGTTTAGAGACATTGAGAATGATTTCTTCCAAGCATCCTCTACAAGAGATAGAAATTCCTCCTTTTGAAGCTAATGTGATTTAAATATAAAAGGAATAGGCCCAAAATTTTCTGAAGGTTGGGAAGTTAAGACAATAGGCTTATGCTTGGAGACAAAAAAAAGGCATAATTTTAGACGATATAATGTAATTAGAGAGTAATAAATCACTATGAATGAGAAACTTATCCAAACGGGCTACTATGTATATGAAACCTTCTCTTTTGTTTCTCTAAGTATACTTTCCTTTGAATTATTTTACACTTGATAGGTCTCAATCATAAATTAAATCCTCCATTATTTCTCTCATGGGGTCACAAACTATATTACCACCCTTTTTTTATAGAATTTTCAAAATAGTCTTTAAATCCTCAGCCGCAATGTTAGAGTTTAGACCATAATTCTCACCAGCCACATGTAAGGAAACACATAATCCAATCTTCTCTGGATATCTCAATCACATATTGACATTAATTAAGGTGAAATAAATATATGTTTCCAAGTGGTTAAGTTGACTCGAAATCCAATGTTGTGTGTTGCAGGATGTTTATTTTCAATTTTAGTTGTGTCCCACAGAGTAATTATTCCTCTTGATAGTCCTCTTGAACTGATTTTTATCCCTTCATTTGGTTTCTGAATATTTTTTGTTATTTGTAATTATTTTTATTATTCTAATTTAGTCTCCTGAATAATAATTATAGTTGTTTTTTTTTTCTCTGAGTAGATCTCTCAGATCTTATTCCATACTTATACTACCAAAACCTATGAAATCCCAAGGAAAAAATATCATAGTTAAAGGATAGGAGTATGATCATCTCTAGACGAAGTAGAAACATTCACTGCCATTGTCTCTTGTAAGACTAGCTAGCGCTCATAAGGTGCCACCACGGGAGGGAAAACTTGTATCAAGATCGGCGCCGACAAGTCAGTGATCAGAGGGTTGGTTGGCCCGAGGGCCTCTGCCTTAAGGTCAGAAATGGTAGGTTCTTCTAGAGTTTAAAAGTCTCCTCGCGGAGCAGTATCAACCAAAGTTTCCTGCGGCCTGGTCGCTTCGAACGACCCTTGTTGGTCAAGTCTTCATCGTAATGGTGGCGGAGGTGGCTCCAATATAAATGAAGACAATCCATGAAGCCTTCGCGACTAATGGAACTATTGATCTTCCACCTTGTGAAATGATCAACTGACACACTATCTAGTAGGAAGGACACACTAAAATCTTCCTAATGAAAAATCAAACAGTCGACTATCTAGTAGGAAGGACAATTATGCCAATAAACACTAGAGGAACTAACTTGTGTAAGTGCAACTCGAACATGAAATCACCCTACAGGTATACTCTATGAAGTGTGATCTGACATCTTCCCTAACTACCATGGTATACCCCTGCAGTCACCCGTGTAAGTACCTAGAATATGGGAAACTAATTTTCCATCTCGTAATTAGTCACCATGCAGGTAGAGTCGACAGTTGGGTGGATCACAATGAGCATGATAACAAGTCTGAAACCTATCAAGGGTATCGAGATAAAATGGTTTGGAATACAACAGAGGATCTCAAATGGATTCGAGGTCCATGAAGCTTCATAAGAAAATGAAGTTGGTATTACTCGTGAGACATATCCTCAATATGCATTCCCCACTACGTTTAGTCCAACTTTGGAGGGGTTATCTTCACTGCCTTTCCTCACGCAACCTCGTGTTTATCCCTTGTGTTATAGAGGGGTACCAGATAAATTTTACGACATTGTACTTAAACACTCCCTAACTTAGACTCCAATTCTTTATTTAACGTCCTTGAAGAGTTTCCTCTCCAAGCTAATTAAAGGCCTTAATACCCTAAAATAGTTTGTTGACCCTACAAACAAAAAGTCTAGTGTATTTTAGATTAAGCGTTCTTTTTAAAGGCTTGATTTACTATCAAGGTATGGTGGTGAAACTAATGGTGTTATAAAGAGACAAAAAAGAGGAGAAAATTAAAGCACTTGAAAGAAAAATTACTTCAAATTCAAAAGAAAAGCTTTATAACTAACTCTTTGTGACTCAACTTTTCTTAACTAACTTTCCAAGATATTGTAAAGAAAACCTACAACCTACTTTCTCTTGACTACAAGCTACTTATGTTTCCAAAAATCAAGAAGAACTTGAAAAACAAACTCTTTTTTCCTTTTTGCAAATAACGAACTCTAACTACTTTACCAAACTAAAATGAAAATCTTTTTTTTTTGAACTGCTTTAAAGAGAAAAACTGAAATAATTTTTTTTCTTTTTTCAAAGCAAGTAAAAAAGATAAAAATAAAACCAAAACAAGATTGGAAAATACCTTTATCCCATTGCAAATCATAGGGATTCAATCAAGAAACCAAGAAGTCAGTTCTACAACTCAACAGCTTGCTTAAAAACATTTTTAAAGGGAAAACACAAGAAGACCAAGAAAAAAAAGTAAACTAAAACCTATACCTAGGCTATAATGGTTGTAAACAAAGACTCTGTACTGATCCAAGAAATCCCTAAGAAGTGCAAACTTCAATCAGGAAAGAGGAAAACTCCCTCTTTTTTAAAAAACTTTCATGAAACAGAGACGTGGGTTATTTCTTCAACAACTTGCGTATATACACGAGCTGCTTATTGAGCAGGGCATGTATGTACGCGAGATGAACCAATACAGGGAGCATACATCTCTTTATATCTTTAAAAATAGAAAAGATCAAGAAGTCTTACGGGGCAAGGACAACTAGTATGCACCTTGGAGGTGACTAGAATCCCTTGACAAAATCATAAAACTTGAAAGAAACTTGGAAGGAAAACAAACCAATCAAACAACCCCAAATCCCCTAAAAACCCTATAGGCTTCCCTAGTATGGTCACCAGTTATGCTAGCAGGAAACACCCCCCCTTTAACAAAACCAGGGTTCAAGATGTAGACAGACCAAATAATCGTCTAAAATTCAATCAATTCTACTTTACCCCAAACATACCAAAACTAATGTAAAGAAAGAAAATAAATAAGAGAGCATGTAACTATACCTTTCATCCCACATTTGGTGATGATCTCTATAATGAACCTATTCGTTACGACATCAAGCCTCACATAACAAGTGCAATATTTATTTATTTTTTGGGTGTGTGTATGTAGGAAGGTAATATTGACATTATACTCAACATCACAACATGACGACGGACTCAACGCATACAACTCACACAAAAACACATAACGACCTAACATAAAAGAACATCAAGCACCTGGATGCAATGTACGACATTCAACTGACGAAGAAATAGAATGACTACCTTCCCATCCTACCTTGCAATGGTTAGGACCTCCAGGACACATAAGCAACGCTGAAGCCCAAGTTCCCATCGATTTTGACCATTTAAGGTCTCAAGGCTAGCGACTGTTCTGAGGAACAAGGAGGTGTCTACATCCCACCCAAAATAAACAAGTCCAAGCTGACTAAGCTAAATGACAATGTCAAGATCATCAATGCGCAACCATCATAAAAAGGACATAGGTAACTTGAACTTTCACGACGAGCGAGAGTCATTATCACATTCATGCATTGTAATACAATTTATAAAACTTCAATTACATATCTAACTTAGCAAGTCTAAGGCTTGCAATCTAGTATTTATTCTCCTTACAAATTTTAATATTATTACCACCCAAAAGAACAATTCTATATTAATCCACATCTCCGTCCAACTAGCTATTACTTGAATAATCATATTAAGATTATTAAAGCATTTTTCACTTGCTAAAATGAATAAGGTATTTTCTATGTTTATGGGCACTGGTAGCCTCTCCTCTCCACATAAGAAACAACCCTTTTTTTAAGAAAAACACTTCCAAATTCATCCAACATTGAAATATATAGGTCATTTTTTTTAAATGGGGTAGATCCACACTAAGAGACTAGGCACTGAATTCCCCACCTCAACACTATTTTATAGTTATCAGGAGGAAAGATGAGATAGTTTCATTTCAACAATAGGAACCCATGTAGAATATAAGGGGACACATTCAATAAATGCATCGTAAATGTAGAAAAACACAAGAAGGATTCCACCATACCAATGCATAGCCCTTCAAGACATTCTCCTAGTTTTCCAACACTAAGTAGGTATAGTTTGTTCCTACTTTTATCCTTCGACATATATGCATGTCCATCCTCTGTCATTTCTTCCTAGCCTTGTGCAGTTTCAATTTATTTTTCTTTACATTAATAGTTAGCATTTATGGACCCAGTAGAAATCCATATAATACCTTTGGACATATCGATAAAGCTAATCATATGTTTTGCTCTATTTTAAATTAGGGTTCCCCTTTTTAACCACTCTACTTTATCTTCCCTCACATAATATCTTTGGGCAATCATTCTATTGTTGTAGGAGGGTTTTAGCACAAAAATATTAATATTGTATATATAACCCAACATTTCTAGCAAATCATTCTTCTAGTTTTATAGGTAGAGGCATGTGCCCAAGGGATTAAACTAGTCAAAGGGTGGATAAGGAGCCACAATATAGTGCTCTAACAAATTTGGGTGAAGCTAAGAACCATTGAACACTTAATTTAAAAACATCACTCGATTTATAATCATGAACAAATCAATATAGCCTATGGTTTAGATAGAATAAATCTACGCTACAATGAATCATTTTTAACATTTTATTTTATTTTATTTCTCATCATTATCAATAAATAAAATATAAGAATTTCTAGAAAAATAAACAATTTCATTTTGACGGAGTTGTATCATTCATTCCTTTTGGTACATTCTTATTTTTTTTGAACTTAATTAGGCTCTGGACAGTAAAAAGGTAAATGACCAAATTTGAATGTCATCACTAAAATGGAAGGCAGACGATAAGCAAGCAAATGAAAATCGCAGGAATCGGGAAAATGGATGCCGCTACTTTCCATTCACATAAACCTTAACATAAAGCGTTATCCTCAACCGAAATTCAAACATTTATCAAGCAATAAAATGCAAAATAAAACAAGACGCACAGGAGTATCGATTTTTGTCCAAAATAGCTAGACATATAGGCGGGCATGGTTGTTTAAAGGTTTAAGGTACAGGAATAAATTGCAGTGGAGAGTAATACAGCTGCCAGGGTATCACCAGTGATTATCAAAGTGAAATCAATGTTGTCAGGTAATAGAACGGGCATGGTCATGATTTCTAGAGCACAGGGTTAGACATCTGGCTGCAAGGTAGTAAATTGAGGTGCAAAAGTAATGGAGGACACGCCCAACCGCAGAGCCATGACCATCCTTACCCTAGGCCATTCCAGTCGAGTTGTCCCACAATATATTATACAAACATGGGGGCATAACTATGTTATACAGTTATAATTCATGGTGATCAAGAGGATCCATTCTATCCCTTGGATTAAGACAAATTTGTGGTAAATGATGTAATAATTTAATCGTTGCCACTATTGGGAAAAACATTGTCATTTCAGTAATACCAAATGCTTTAATTCAATCATCAATACGAGGTAAATTCAGTGGAAAAACATGCTGAAGAAAACTCTTAACTCAGTGAGAAGACACATTGTACACAGTGATAAGGGACGCCTTAAATCCAGTGATGAACCATGCAGGTATATGCTGAGGAACGTTGGTCTACACAGAGATATCACAGAGAAACTAACCATCAATTAAAACAATTTGTTGAAGTAATTGTTAAAAGGAAATCACCATCTGAAGACCAGTGTATAAATTCGCCCACTAACTACATTATACTGTAGAGGATGGTTAATCGCTGGCCAACAAAATTACAAGTGCAAATCCAAATTATCCATCAATATAAAATGAGGAGATAGATGTATCTGTCAATGCTCAATAACACAGAGTTAAGTTGTTCATCTAAGCATAAATGTAGAGTAAGTTTATCCATGCATGCATAAAAATGTAGTCAAGAAGAGTATGTTTATCCATGCATGCATAAAACGCAATCAAGAATGTAAAAAAGCAAGAATGTCCAGCGAGATAAAAAAAAATGAAGTAAAACGAGATAACAACTAGATATAAACATGTCAAGTTCATAGAAAAAATTTGCCCACAATCAAATTCTGCAGGGTTAAATAAATGCATCATGGCACAAGAGAAACAATCAGCCGAGGACAACAAAAGAGGTAGATGATAGATAGGGTCATCCTTCGCTCACCATCTCACACAGAAAAGCAGGGCATTGAGATCCATAGGTCTTTTAACGCTAAGGCAACGACTGTAGATTAGGCTCCTAGACGACTGCTCAGGCGAGGACTGGTAAGCTAGGGATGAAAGATAAACAACCTCAAGGTCACAATCAACACAACAAGGTGGTCAAGATGTGTAGGAAAACGAAGGCCATGGGAGTCAACAACCATTTAGCTAATCTAAGGAAAGTTTCAGTCACCAATTTAAAAAAAAAAACATCATTTTACCCTTCCATTAAATAAACAGATCCAAGCATAAGTCCTAATACATTCTACCATACAAAAATGAAGAGAGCGTATCATTGCCTATTCACCTGCTTCAAATGACGTCTCGCGTGCTCCGTGCAACTCCCACTCGCTGACTGTAGAGACTTCACCAGTGCCTCCCAGCCAATTCCAGGGGTACTCTTCTTCCCCCTTAGCCCCCCGAGCCACAAAGGGGCCACGCACACTATCCAAAGATTTCAACTAGCTCCCAGCTCACCTCGCAAGGCCGAGATACCACTCCTCACTGGGATGGGTATCCAAACTCCCACAATTAAGTCATTCAATTCGATATTTCTACAGCGTAACGTTATGCAAACAGAAGGTGGTCCTTCATCCTTCTCCTCACCCTCATTATATAGAGTTTCGAACTTCCTTTCTTTCCTAAAATCTCATTCAATTAAATTTTTAAAAATAAATTCATAAAAATTCTTCTCCATACAAGTGTTTCCCATCCCCTACATTCCTCCATAAATTAATTTCTTTAATTAATTAATTTTCTTTATTTCCCTCACCCGCCTAGAGTTACTCCTAGAATCACTCCTAGGTGTCATCCAAATTCTCTTACAGGTTTTAATAACTTTCCCTATTATTAAATTGCTAATTCAGTTTAAATTAGAAATCTCTTAAATGGTAGATGCCTTACTAAGTAGACTTTCCGTTTTTTCCCTTAAGTTCCCCTTTTTCCCTTTTTATGTTTACCTCTTTTCCTAGTTTCCTAATATTTTAAATTTTCCCTCTTTCCCCTTTTTACTTAGAACCCAAAAAGGCAGGTGTGGAAATTAACCCTTTTTCCCTTTTCTTATTTAATTAGTATATTTTAATTTATTAAGGTAATAAAACAATTAATTCCCTTTTTAAATTTTAATCCAACAGAATTTTTTTTTTGAAACAATTTATTTCTTACTCTCTTCATGTTACAAGATTTAATGAAGATCATAATTATTATTCATGGTTTTTTTTATGATTATTATTATTATTATTATTATTAGAGAGAGATAAAATTTTACCACTTACATAGTTTAGACTTAAACCATAAATTTTCGTATTGGGGGACATTTAATTAGGGAATTTGTTTTAAAAATACTTAACACATTATTCATCCTAAGGCCATCTAGGTTCATTCCTCTATCATCACTAACGCGATGTGCCCTTCAGGACGCACTAGGTGCTCCAAGGGTGCCACTCACCTCATTTGTTCCCTTGCGCGATGTGCCCTTCAGGACGCACTACGTTCTCCAACGGTGGCACTCGTCACTCTCTATTTTTCTTGTGTGACCTTCCCTTCAGGATGCACCACGTGCTCCAAGGGTGCCACTTACCTCTTGACTGACTTGGTAGACATCAATAACCCCTAGAGTCAATATTCCTCCAAGTGAACTTGTGGGAGACTAAGTGCCTCTAAGGAATAAGGCCACTGCCTTATTGCGTGCCCCTTAGAATCATCATGAGCGACTGTCGCAGTCTGCCCTCATGGCATCGTGGGTTCTCTCAAACTAGGTAATCGTTAACCTATAGTTCAAGCCACAACAGGAGTGCTAGTAGGTTGTGGCAGGGTTGTTTTCCACACCTCTCCCTCAATATCTCTGGTAGTCATGCATGACCCCTTTACTCCATATGTGAGTCTGGCCGGCAAGCTATCATCAGCCTGCATCATCAAAAAATCATGTCAGAACATATCCATATCATATCATCTAATCAGATTCACTAATATCATAGTAAAACAATCAAACCCCAATGGTACACTCCCTGACTCGATCCAGAGTCCAAGGGGTTCAATCGATGCCTCTACATCCTCGAGGTCCAAAATCCTACACACTCAGTAAAATCAAGTCAAGAGAACCTGTCTATGTCAATGCAGTTAAATCATGTCATCATCCCATAATGACTCAAATCAAAATAAAAAATTTTAATAGCATAACAATCTGGATCACTTGTGAGCAAGTGTCCTCAAAGAATAAGTTCACTCAGCGTGCCAGAGTTCGATGTTACATACACCCCCTCTTGGTCTAAACTTTGTCCCGAAATTTCACAGTACAAGTGCCGAAATAAAGTGTATCACAGTATTATAAGCCCATCTATTAAACAAAAATGGAAACTCCGCGTGCATATCATATGCGACCTACCAAATCGTCGAGTGTGGACTATAGTTGTCTCACTGGACCTTGACTTTCTCTACCATTCGATGTCGTAGCTTTTGAATGTGATGATCCAAGATGAGGATCGGCTCAACCGTGAGCACCCCCTCATCCGACACCCACGAGGTGCTCAATTCAAAACATGTGTAGTATCACTAGTATAATGAATCAAAACATATACATGAAAAACATCGTGCATATGCCTCAAAGAATCTGGCAAGGCTAGTTGATAGGCCATGGGCCCCTTTCTCTCCACAATCTCAAAAGGGACCACAAACCTAGGAGAGAGTCTATCCACCTTCCCAAACTTGATCGAACTCTTATGTGGTTTAACCCGCAAGAAGACTCGATCATCGACCTCGTAACTACGGTCGACACGACGCACATTGGCATAACTTCTTCTGTCGATCATGCACTTCTTTAATCCCTTGCCTTATTGTTTTCATTTGCTCTTCCATTTATTGGATTGCTTCAGGTCCCACCAAGACCCGATCCTCAAGCCGATCCCAACTCAAGGCATCCGACATGGTCGCCCATAAAGAAACTCAAAAGGTGCCATCTTAATGGTGCTCTGGTAACTATTGTTGTAAGCGAATTCTACCAGTGGCAAGAATTCTTCCCAACTCTTTTGTTGGTCCATCACATACATGCGCAACATGTCCTCCAAGGTCTGGTTCGTTCATTTGGTCTGCCTTCATTCCCTTCCAGAAGAATAAGGGTTTAAGGTTTGCCCTCATCTTTGTGACTCCCAGGTGAGCCATGTATACTACTCTATGAGCCTCACTTGGGATCAACATCCTCAACTTCGTCATTCGGTGGTATGTAGATGCGATTTTTAAACCTCAATAATCCATCGCTATCAAATGAAAATCCTTCAAATCATGGTACCATCATTGTGTTTTGTCCGATAAAACCCTTGACCTCTTTGTACTAGTCATCATCACGTTGTAAAGTTAGAATATTTTCATGTAGATTTGTTTGAAGCAACAACACCAAAAATATGTGTGGCCTTCGAATCAATGCATCTGCCACTCGGTTCATTGTTCCTTTTATGTAAGTAATCTCAAATTTGTACTCGCTAAGTAATTCCGACCAACGTCGTTGTCATGTGTTCAGGTCGCTTTGCATAAATATGTGTTGTAGTCCACAATGGTCAGTCTTTAGTTAAAAATTTTGTCCAACAAGGTAGTGTCTCCAAACCTTCAAGGAATATATGATAGCTAACAACTCCAAATCGTGCACCACGTAATTCTCCTCATGCCTTCTCAGTTTGCTCGAGATGTAAGCGTTCACTCATCTATCTTGCATCAAGACTCCACCTAAGCCTTCCTTAGATGCGTCAGTGCATAACAAGAAGTTCACGTCCATGTCATGGACCTTTAGTATCGGTGTTATTGCCGAAAACTCCTTGAGCCTCCGAAATGCTTCCACGCATTTCTCGGTCCAAACAAACTTCTTGTTTTTCTTCTGCAATTTCATGATCGGTTTTGCTATCTTCGAAAATCCCTCGATGAACCGTTGATAGTATCCTACTAAACCCATGAAGCTACGCACTTTTGGGACATTCGTCGGTGCCGACCATTCCATAATAACCTTGACCTTGGCTGGATCCATGATGATGCCTTCGCCAGAGATGACATGCCCTAAGTAGTGAATCTTCAATTGATAAAATGAGAATTTGGACAACTTCCCATACAATTCGTTCTCTCGTAGACACTGTAGTACCAAGTGCAAGTGCTCGTCATGCTCCTCTGTCATCCGAGAGTAAATCAAAATATCGTCAATGAATACTTGGACGAACTTGTCCAAGTACTCGTGGAACACCCCATTCATCAAACTCATAAATACCCCTGGGGCGTTGGTAATTCCAAACGGTAAAATGGTAAACTCGTAATGTCCAAACCTCATCTTAAAGGTATTCTTAGGGACTTCAACCTCCTTGATCTATAACTGGTGATACCCTGATCGCAAATCAATCTTGGATAACATAGTCGTGCCCTTCATTTGATCGAACAGATCATCAATCCTTGGCAAAGGATATTGATTCTTGATCGCAACCTTGTTCAATTGACGGTAGTCAATGCAGAGCCTCCACGACCCATCCTTCTTTCGTATGAAAATAACAGGTGCACCCCATGGTGACACACTAATCAGTCCCAGGTCCAACAACTCCTTCAGTTGCATTTTCATCTCTTGTAACTCCGGGGTCGACATCCGATAAGGCGTTCTTGCTATCGGTTCAGTCCCTAGTTTTAGGTCTATGGTAAACTCCAATTCCTTCTCTGGTGGCATCCTAGGTAACTCCTCCGGAACAACGTCTGCAAACTCTCTCACCACCAAAAGGTGTTCCAGACCTTTCGATACCCCCTTCTCATTTAATTCAGGATCGCATATAGCTTGCACCCCTTGCACATGTTATTCCGTAGCTGTAAGGAAGAGATGAACCTCAGGGGAACTCCCTGGTTTCATCCCACAATCACACATATTTGTCCCTCATCATTTCCCAAGCTCAATTGTTTCATCTTACAGTTGAGTATTGCCTCATGCGATTCCAACCAGTCCATACCAATCACGATATCATAAGATCCTAGGATCGTGATGTACAGGTCAACCCTTGTGACAAACTCTCCCAGGTTAAGGACACAACCCATAACCCTTCCTCCAACCTTTCTTTTGGCTCCTGAGGCCATCTCTACGAATCTAAACTCATCCTGTTCGACTACCTTTACCTTAATCCTTTTTAGCACTGCACCAGAAATGAAACTCTCGGTAGCACCGAGATCTATCAAAATACTAAGGGCCTATTTAGTGACATAGCTTGTCGTCTTGAGCATAGTCAAATGATGCTCTGCCTGGCGGTTATTCTTTGAAGCATGAATCTGATGGGCCTTGCCCATATCTCCAACGGTAGTGGGTCCGGCAGATCTGGAAGCTCTGGTCCCCTCCACAGGGAAGTCAAGTTGGTAGTGTGGCTCCCCACATGTCCAACACGCCCTTCTTCAGTCCAACACTCCTAGTATCTGGAGTCGAAGATGAATTTTAACTATAAGGCCAAACTCGAACTTCTTGATCTTAAGTTTCTAGGTAACTTGGTGCGGAGCATATCGAAGCAGCCCCAATACGGGCCTCGTACTCAAGCATCATGTGGCTACCTCGTCGCAAGGCATCGAACTCGTTGAGATGACACTCAATGAATTACTTAGAAACATACCTCTCCTGAAATCATCCCTCGAATAGTTCTTATGTCACATTGCCGATGGCCAGGTTCAATAGGGGCAGGAGCATCTTCCGCCATAAAAGAGCACTCCCCTACAATGGAAATACCACCATGTGGACCTTCATGCTAGAGGTCGTAAACACGAAGTGTGGAGCACACGTCTTTCTCTACAAATATGATTCGATGACACCACCATCCATGACACTCATGGACACTAGAACTCATCTCTCTCGATATCTAGGAGGATGTTATCGGTACTAGCTATTGCGTGTTGTGGACCCTAAGGGGTGCCCTCTAAATGAGATCTCCACGAGGACACATTAAGGTTTTTACTTAACGCAAGGGTTAATACTCATGGGTTTACTGCAGTGGGAATCCTAGCAATCCACAGTCACAGGGTTGAACCTCGCTCTGATACCATATGTAACGAACCTATTCGTTACGACATCAAGCCTCACATAACAAGTGCAACTTTTTTTTTTGGTGTGTGTATGTAGGAAGGTAATATTGACATTATACTCAACATCACAACATGGCGATGGACTCAATGCATGAAACTCACACAAAAACACATAACGACCTAACATAAAAGCACATCAAGCACCTGGAAGCAATGTACGACATTCAACCGACGAAGAAAGAGAATGAATACCTACCCGTCCTACCCTACAATGGTTAGGACCTCTAGGACACATAAGAAACGTTGAAGCCCAGGTTCCCATCGATTTTGACCATTTAAGGTCTCAAGGCTGGCGACTGTTTTGAGGAACAAGGAGGTGTCTACATCCCACCCAAAACAAACAAGTCCAATCCGACTAAGCTAAATGACAACGTCAAGATCATCCAGGCGAAACCATTATAAAAAGGGCACAGGTAACTTGAACTTTCACAACGAGCGAGAGTCATTATCACATTCATGCATTATAATACAATTTACATAACTTCAACTTAGCAAGTCTAAGGCTTGCAATCTAGTCTTTATTCTCCTTACAAATTTTAATATTATTACCACCCAAAAGGACAATTCTATATTAATCCACATCTTCCTCCAACTAGCTATTACTTGAATAATCATATTAACATTCTTAAAGTATTTTTCACTCGCTAAAAGGAATAAGGTATTTTCTATGTTTATGGGCATCGGTAGCCTCTCCTCTCCACATAAGAAACAACCCTTTTTTTAAGAAAAACACTTCCAAATTTATCCAACATTGAAATATATAGCTCATTTTTTTTTTAAAAGGGGTTGATCCACACTAAGAGACTAGGCACTGAATTCCCCTCCTCAACACTATTTTATAGTTATCAGGAGGAAAGATGAGATAGTTTCATTTCAACAATAGGAACCCATGTAGAATATAAGGGGACACATTCAATAAATGCATCGTAAATGTAGAAAAACACGAGAAGGATTCCATCATACCAATGCACAGCCCTTCAGGACATTCTCCTAGTTTTCCAACACAAGGAGCATACATCTCTTTATCTCTTTAAAAATAGAAAAGATCAGGAAGTCTTACAGGGGAATGACAACTAGTATGCACCCTGGAGGTGACCAGAATCCCTTGACAAAATAAGAAAACTTGAAATAAACTTGGAAGCCAAACAAACCAATCAAACAAACCCAAATCCCCTAAAAACCCTAGAGGCTTCCCTAGTATGGTCGCTAGTTATGCTAGCAAGAAACACCCCCCCTTTAACAAAACCAGGGTTCAAGATGTAGATAGAGAAAATAGTCGTCTAAAAGTCAATCAATTCTACTTTACCCCAAACATACCAAAAATAATGTAAAGAAAACAAATAAAGAAGAGATCAAGTAACTATACCTTTCATCCCATGTTTGGTGATGATCTCTGTAACGAACCTATTCGTTAAGACATCAAGCCTCACATAACAAGTGCAATTTATTTTCTTATTTTTTTTTTTGGTGTGTGTATGTAGGAAGGTAATATTGACATTATACTCAACATCGCAACATGACGACAGACTCAACACATGCAACTCACACAACAACACATAACGGCCTAACATAAAAGCACATCAAGCACCTGGAAGCAATGTACGACATTCAACCGATGAAGAAAGAGAATGACTACCTACCCATCCTACCCTGCAATGGTTAGGACCTCCAGGACACATAAGCAATGTTGAAGCCCAAGTTCCCATCGATTTTGACAATTTAAGGTCTCAAGGCTGGCGATTGTTCTGAGGAACAAGGAGGTGTCTACATCCCACCCAAAACAAACAAGTCCAAGCCGACTAAGCTAAATGACAACGTCAAGATCATCTAGGTGCAACCATCATAAAAAGGACACAGGTAACTTGAACTTTCAAGATGAGCGAGAGTCATTATCACATTCATGCATTATAATACAATTTACAAAACTTCAATTACATATCTAACTTAGCAAGTCTAAGGCTTGAAATCTAGTATTTATTCTCCTTACAAATTTTAAAATTATTACCACCCAAAAGGACAATTCTATATTAATCCACATCTCCATCCAACTAGCTATTACTTAAATAATCATATTAACATTCTTAAAGTATTTTTCACTCGCTAAAAGGAATAAGGTATTTTCTATGTTTATGGGCACTGGTAGCCTCTCCTCTCCACATAAGAAACAACCCTTTTTTTAAGAAAAACACTTCCAAATTTATCCAACATTGAAATATATAGGTCATTTTTTTTAATTGGGGTAGATCCACACTAAGAGACTAGGCATTGAATTCCCCTCCTCAACACTATTTCATAGTTATCAGGAGGAAAGATGAGATAGTTTCATTTCAACAATAGTATCCCATGTAGAATATAAGGGGACACATTCAATAAATGCATTGTAAATGTAGAAAAACACGAGAAGGATTCCATCATACCAATGCATAGCCCTTCAGGACATTCTCCTAGTTTTCCAACACTAAGTAGGTATAGTTTGTTCCTACTTTTATCCTTCGACATATATGCATGTCCATCCTCTATCGTTTCTTCCTAGCCTTGTGCAGTTTCAATTTATTTTTCTTTACTTTAATAGTTAGCATTTATAGACCCACTAGAAATACATATAATACCTTTGGACATATCAATAAAGCTAATCATATGTTTTGCTCTATTTTAAATTAGGGTTCCCCTTTTTAACCACTCTACTTTATCTTCCCTCACATAATATCTTTGGGCAATCATTATATTGTTGTAGGTGGTTTTTAGCACAAAAATATTAATATTGTATATATAACCCAACATTTCCAGCAAATCATTCTTCTGGTTTTATAGGTAGAGGCCTATGCCCAAGGGATTAAACTAGTCAAAGGGTGGCTAAGGAGCCACAATATAGTGCTCTAACAAATTCGGGTGAAGCTAAGAACCATTGAACACTTAATTTAAACACATCACTCCATTTATAATCATGAACAAATCAGTATAGCCTATGGTTTAGATAGAATAAATCTATGCTACAATGAATCATTTTTAACATTTTATTTTATTTTATTTTTCATCATTATCAATAAATAAAATATAAGAATTTCTAGAAAAATAAATAGTGTCATTTTTTACGGAGTTGTATAATTCATTCCTTTTGGTACATTCATATTTCTTTTGAACTTAATTAGTCCCTTGACAGTGAAAAGGTAAATGACCAAATTTGAATGTCGTCACTAAAATGGAAGGCAGGCGATAAGCAAGCAAATGAAAATCGCAGGAATCAGGAAAATGTAAGCCGCTACTTGCCATTCACATAACCCTTAACATAAAGCGCTATCCTCAACCGAAATTCAAACAGTTATCAAGCAGTAAAACACAAAATAAAACAAGACGCACAGGAGTATCGATTTCTGTCCAAAATAGCTAGACGCATAGGTGGACATGGTTTTTAAAGGTTTAAGGTACAAAAATAAATTGTAGTGGAGAGTAATCTGACTGCCAGGGTATCACTAGTGATTATCAAAGAGAAATCAACGTTGTCAGGTAATAAAACGGGCATGGTCATGATTTCTGGAGCACAGGGTTAGACATCCAACTGCAAGGTAGTAAATTGAGGTGCAGAAGTAATGGAGGAAACACCCAACCGCAGAGCCATGACCATCCTTACCCCAGGCCATTCTAGTCGAGTTTTCCCACAATATATTATACAAACGTGGGGGCATAACTGTGTTATATAGTCATAATTCCCTGTGATCAAGAGGAGCCATTCTATCCCCTGGAATAAGATAAATTCGTGGTAAATGTTGTAATAAGTTAATCGTTGCCACTACTGGGAAAACGTTGTCATTTCAGTAATAACAAATTCTTTAATTCAGTGATCAATACGAGGTAAATTCAGTGGAAAAACACGCTGAAGAAAAATCTTAAACTCAGTGAGAAGACCCGTTGTACACAGTGATAAGGGACGCCTTAAATCCAGTGATCAACCATGGAGGTATATGCTAAGGAACGTTGGTCTACAAAGAGATATCACAGAGAAACTAACCATCGATTAAAACAATTTGCTGAGGTAATTCTTAAAAGGAAATCTCCATCTGAAGACCAGTGTATAAATTCTCCCACTAACTACATTATACTACAGAGGATGGTTAATCGCTGGACAATGGAATTACAAGCGCAAAGCCAAATTATCCATCAATATAAAATGCAAAGATAGATGTATCCATCAATGCTCAATAACGCAGACGTAAGTTGTTCATCTAAGCATAAACGCAGAGTAAGTTTATCCATGCATGCATAAAAACACAGTCAAGAAGAGTATGTTTATCCATGCATGCATAAAACACAGTCAAGAATGTAAAAACGCAGGAATGTCCAGTGAGATAAAAAAAAAATGAAGTAAAACGAGATAACAACTAGATATAAACATGCCGAGTTCTTAGCAAAACTTTGCCCACAATCAAATTCTACAGGGTTAAATAAACGCATCATGGTGCAAGACAGACAATCAGCCAAGGAAAACAATAGAGGTAGATGACGGATAGGGTCATCCTTCGCTCACCATCCTCTCACAGAAAAGCAGGGCATTGAGATCCATAGGTCTTTTAACGCTAAGGCGACGACCGAAGATCAGGCTCTTGGCCGACTGCTCAAGCGAGGAATGGTAAGCTAGGGATGAAATCTAAACAACCTCAAGGTCACAATCAACACAACAAGGTGTTCAAGACGTGCAGGAAAACGAAGGCCATGGGAGTCAACAACCATTTAGCTAAGCTAAGGAAAGTTTCAGTCACCAATTTAAAAAAAAAACATCATTTTACCCTTCCATTAAATAAGAAAATCCAAGAATAAGTCATAATACATTCTACCATACAAAAATGAAGAGTGTGTACCGTTTCCTATTCGCCTACTCTGAATGACGTTCTGCGCAGTCTGAGCAACTCCCGTTTGCCAACCGTCGAGACTTCACCGGTACCTCCCAACCAATGCTAGGGGTACTCTTCTTCCCCCTTAGGCCCTCGAGCCGTAAAGGGGCCACACACACTATCCAAAGATTTCGACTATCTCCCAGTTTGCCTCGCAAGGCCGAGCTACCACTCCTCACCAAGCTAGGTATCCCATCTCCCACAAGTAAGTCAGTCAAGTCGATATTTCTGCAGCGTAACGTTACACAAACAGAAGGTGTTCCTTCATCCTTCTCCTTCCCTCAATATATAGAGTTTTGAACTTCCTTTCTTTCCTAAAATGTCATTTAATTAAAGTTTTAAAAATAAATTCATAAAAATTCTTCTCCGTACAAGTGTCCACCATCCCCTACATTCCTCCATAAAATAATTTCTTTAATTAATTAATTATCTTTATTTCCCTCACCCACCTAGAGTTACTCCTAGAATCACTCCTAGGTGTCCCCAAATTCTCTTATAGGTTTTAATAACTTTCCCTATTATTAAATTGCTAATTCAGTTTAAATTAGAAAGCTCTTAACTGGTAGATTCCTTACTAAGTAGACTTTCCACTTTTTCCCTTAAGTTCCCCTTTTTCCCTTTTTATGTTTACCACTTTTCCTAGTTTCCTAATATTTTAAATTTCCCCTCTTTCCCCTTTTTACTTAGAACCCCAAAAGGCAAGTGTGGAAATTAACCCTTTTTCCCTTTTCTTATTTAATAAGTATATTTTAATTTATTAAGGTAATAAAACAATTAATTCCCTTTTTAAAGTTTAATCCAACAAATTTATTTATTTTTTGAAACAATTTATTTCTTACTCCCTTCATGTTACAAGATTTAACGAAGATCATAATTATTATTCATGGGTTTATTATTATTATTATTACTATTACTATTTTTAGAGAGAGATAAAATTTTACCACTTACATAGTTTAGACTTAAACCTTAAATTTTCGTATTGGGCGGCATTTAATTAGGGAATTTGTTTTAAAAATACTTAACACGTTATTCATCCTAAGGCCATCTAGGTTCATTCCTCTATCATCACTAATGCGACGTGCCCTTCAGGACGCACTAGGTGCTCCAAGGGTGTCACTCACCTCATCTGTTCCCTTGCGTGATGTGCCCTTCAGGACGCACTACGTGCTCCAAGGGTGCCACTCATCACTCTCTATTTTTCTTGTGTGACATGCCCTTTAGGACGCACCACATGCTCCAAGGGTGCCACCCACCGCTTGACTAACTTGGTGGACATCAATAACCCCTGGAGTCAATACTCCGCCAAGTGAACTTGTGAGAGACTAAGGTCCTCTAAGGAATAAGGCCCCTGCCTTATTGTGTGCCCCTTAGAATCATCGTGAGCGACTGTTGCAGTCTACCCTCATGGCATCTTGGGTCCTGTCGAACTAGGTAATCGTTAACCTACAGTTCGAGCCACGACAAGAGTGCTAGTAGGCTATGGCAGGGTTGTTGTCCACACCTCTCCCTCAACATCTCTGGTAGACATGCGTGACCCCTTTACTCCATATGTGAATCTGGTCGGCAAGCTATCATCAGCCTGCATCATCAACAAATCATGTCAAAACATATCCATATCATATCATCTAATCAGATGCACTAATATCATAGTAAAACAATCAAACCCCAATGGTACACTCCTTGAATCGATACAGAGTCCAAGGGGTTCAATTGATGCCTCCCCATCCTTGAGGTCCAAAATCCTACACACTCAGTAAAACCGAGTCAATAACACTTGTCTATGTCAATTCAGTTAAATCATGTCATCATCCCATAACGCCTCAAATCAAAATCAAAAGTTTTAATAGCATAACAATCTAGATCACTTGTGAGAAAGTGTCCTCAAAGAATAAGTTCTCTCAGCGCGCCAGAGCGGGATGTTACAATCTCCTCAAGCTTGGAAGTTCCATCGACTGCACGTCTCCTCCCAAGGATGACCTGCATCCAAAGATAGGAAAACAAGAACTAAAAGCATGCTATTCTATCCATGAGTTAGGGTTTGATATTAAATGTTAAGTATAAATCAATAAAAATACTCAAAACACCATCATTTGGTACAGGAAAATGTGATTCATTTATTCAGCATACAAAGAATATACCTTACAATCCGTGTCGGCCACCATTCCACGAAGATGGTCTAGGATCCTCTTTACCATGCTCCAAGTGCACCTTGAATGGAATTCTTCTCTCAACCTTCTGATCACCTCAATGGAAGGGAATGGGTTGAATGGAGGAAGAAGGGGCTGATGAGGGAATACTGAGGCAATATCTCACAATGACAACAAAATCTTGGGCAAGGAGGGGAAGTGAAATTGGGCAGAGTTTCACTGTTCTTATGCTTGGATGTGAAATGAGACCCCAACACCTCATTTTATATGACAAAATGATGGTTATTTGGTTGGGTGAAAAATTATAGCAGGTGGATTAATTGGGAAACTTCCAATAGCCCGTGAATTTCAATGAATTCCTTGCAACTTTTGCAAGTATACGAGGGTTGTAATGGTGCAACAAGTTTATGTACGCGAGTTGTAGTGGTGCAACAAACGTATGTACGCAGGCTATAATGGTGCAGGGTGCATACATCTTCCAAAAAATGATTTTTTAAGAAGATCTTCTTAGTAGTTATTTGGAAAAATATGCAAGTAAGAGGGCCAAGGACATGTATGCATGAATAGGGCATTTGAGGGCTATAAAAAAAGGCATTGGAGATTTTTGTTCCATATTTAATTTTCATACAAAATAATTTTCTATAGTTTTTTGGTTCCCCATTACCTTGTTCATGTTTGATGTTTTTTCTCTCTTTTCCTTTTGATATTTCCTTCCTACTTTTTGAATTGATTTTTTTCTTATATTTCTCCTTCTGCTAATGCTTTCTCTGATTTCCTTCTTGTAACTATATTACAATGTTGAAAAAGGGATTTCCTAGTAGCTAGGTCTTGATTCTCTTTCCTCTCATCCTTTGAATTGTCCTCCTCTATTTGTTGGGGGTGGTCTAGTTTATCTATGAAGTAAAAGGTGTGACGATTGGAAACTGGCTCCAAAACTTCCCATATTATAGAGTGTATTTATTTTTCAAACTCATTTGATCCACTTGCTACAGTTAGAAAGTTGTTTGAATCTATAGTATGAGGGTCCTTGGATATTCCTTCTTTTGATAGTGATTTTTTTCCATAGAATTCCTTGATGTTTTCTTTTTCTGGGTCATTTTCGGAGGATTATTTGAGGAACATGGGGTTGAATTTTGACTAGATCCTTTACCAACAAGAATCCTTCTTTTAACTTTTTTCCATATTTAACCTTGTTATGGGTTTTCTAGAGGACGATTTCTTTTTGCATTTTTTCACAAAATGGTCATAGTCATGGCATATTCTCCAATTGAAAGGAAGCAATTGATAGTTAATTTTTTGAATGTGAGACCAACCATCTAGGGTTAGACATATGGATTTAGGTAAACCTTTCTCTAAATCCAGTTTCACACAGATTTTGGGACAAACATACATGTAGAATTTGGGTTATGATTTATCTATATACTTTCACTGTGAATCTCTAATCCTTCTTAAGACATCATCCCCCAACAATGAAGGGAAAATTACAAATGGGACATCCACTTTTGGATCAAAATCAGAGATTCAACAATTAAGATACATACCTTTGGAACCATAGAAATAAGGGATACTTCTAAAAATCAAGGCTTGCAAGTCTTCCTTGAACTCAAATAGAATAAAATCATAAAAAGTGATTAATTTTAAACTCAAATAGAATAGAAGCCTAAAAAGTGATTAATTTTACCTTTAATCAATGGTTACCACCTCCTTTTTGATCCATGGTTGCCATCTCCTTTGTATCTATGAATCTATTTGGTAGGGAGATGGCCATAAACTAGTGAATTGGCTAACCAATGCGTTTTCAACAAAAGTCGGGGCTTCAACAATATAAGAAGGATGAACCCTTTTCAAGACTGATGCTAAATATGATAACAAATGGCCGACTAGCTACTCTAACTTTAATTCATTAATCATAAAATTAGCCTCCGCTTAGGTATAAATAAGAAATGGTATTTTTAACTAATCAAATTTGTACTTCCCTCTTCTTACATATTTTTGTGTGGTGCTGAGCTATTTTATATGTAATTCTCAGACTTGTGGCTACGAACGAATCCAACAGTGACAGTGACAATAGAAGTACAAACGGAAATGGTCGGTGAAGGCCAAACATAAATGGAAATGGAAATAGTGAGCGAAGATCAAAAGGAAATGGATATGGAAATGATACCTGACAGGTATATGGACATCATCAGCGGAGAATTTGCTTATGACCCAATTCGACTACCACTGGACCAAGATCCCACACAGCTTCTCCATAACAGAAAAACTCTACAGACCATTTGGGAAACTGAACGGCGTGCCCACAATCCCCTTACTAGAAAATGGTTTGACATTAAAAGAGCCATTCCCTAATCAGATTTGAGAAAAGAAATGAACCATTTTTGTCAACTTCATGGATTTCCTCCAAAAACTATAATTGGAAACTATTCAAAAAATTTGCACGATGGAGAGATGAAGCGACTTTTAATCACGTTATTTGAATATGTTAAAGGGAGACCAAGGATAACAAAGGAGGAATGGGTGGAAATATGGAAGACAATCAATATATTACGCTTGTTTTGTGAGTTTCATTTTCAGAACATAAAATTATTCATATCTCTACAGGGCTTTAGATATTTTAAGAAAGTCATTCACGAAACCATAAGAACCTTAAGAGAAAATGACACCAAAGATGGTGCTCTAGTGGTAGGTAAGGAAACAGCGAGGACAGTTGACATCATAATAGAATTTAATAGTTGGCAGTTGACAGTTGACGTAAGGAAACAGCGAGGACAGTTGAACCTTAATAGAATTTAAGCTCATCTTATGAAAGAAAATGACATTGATATTATTGTGAATGGAGGGATAAATAGGTTGATTCATAACACCTTTGTTTTCCATGGATGAGAATATTAAGAAATGTATCTTGAGCATAAACTTCTTACATAGGTTTTAATGTGATTGTGCAAGAAGTAGTTCAAGATATTTCTTTACTGGACACTTAGGAAAAGTGGGAGACAATTCCATATTGTAATTTCCGTTTAAAAATAAAAGAAAAAGTGAATGTCTTATGTTTTTAAGTCCATTAGTTTTAGGAATCTAAAAGAAATTGTTAGCGACATTTCTTGTAAGGGGGGATAAAATGTAAAGGAATGGGTAAAAAATCCACTTACCCTAAGTTCGACATGCAAAATGTGCCTGTGATTAAGCGGCAAGCAAATTTGGACGGAAGGGATCTGTGCGCCCAGATCAACGATGCATATCGGATTCTGGAGCCCCCCTACCTTCCTTTCTACCTTTAAGTGGAGCGGGGGGGTGGGTCCGAAATCGGGGGCACACCTCTTCAACGAATACGATCAGAGTGCCAGGATCAACGACGCAGAAGGCCATTCTGGAGCCCCCCTGCCTTTCTACCTTTAAGCGGAGGGGGGGGGGGTCCGGAATCAGGGGCACACTTCTCCAATGGTTGCCATCAGAGCACCCGGATCAATGGTGCACAGGCGACCAAGACCACCCTTTCTTTTCTGCATTTAGTCAGCGTGGGTCCCTCTCCCGTCATGTCACCCCTCAAGTTGCCTCTCCCTTGCAACCTATCTTCCACCTCACCTCATAGCATGGCCCTTCCTCAGTTCATCCTCCTCCTCCCAGCTGCCATGTGTCCCCCTCTCTCCACATCACCGATCCATTCATCCTCGTGGCACACTTTGTCCTTTTTATCATTTTCCCCTGACGCCTCATGCCAGGTGTTCTTCATCTCCCAACTCGCCTCCATTCCTCCTTCAGTCCTGCCACCTTATGACTTCCTCGTCATCTCCCTACGTCATTGTGCCTCATCGTAAGAGTTCCTCATCCCCCTCCCTCGGGCTATGTATGGTCGTCTTTGCTCTGTATCCACTCAAGCCCCGTGCTCCATGTCTCCTCTGCCCATCCACCACCCCTCATTATACACCCCAGCCTTCGTACTGGCCTCCACGTCTGTTCATCAGGTCGTTCAGCTAATCCAGGTGGTAGCGCGAGGGACCCTCCACGTCTTAAAAGTGCCAAGTTAGTCGGGCCATTCTCAATCCAAAGGAAGCAGTTATTAAAGCAGTTGGTGTTGGTTAGACATCATCTTCACCATAAAGGGAAAGTTTGATGATGAATTAAAAGCACGTCGATTCGCCCATGGGACTGTCAGGGGTTCGATTGTGTCTGCCATAGGTGCACGATCATTCAGAGACTGCAGGTGCAGATTGTCAGAAGCCATGCAGATGCAATGTTTTTAATGCAACATCTTGATTCTATTGTTGTGGTTGTTTTGAGTTTATGTAGGCATTTTCACCATTTTTGTATCTATCGATGGTAGAGCGGAGCTCCCAACTGCAAAGTTCTAACAACCATTCTAGTTCTCTGGTTGTGCATCTGTATATGAGACTTCTTGTTTTATGACAAAAAGTTTTCCTACTCCATCTAAGCTTTCATCTCATACTAGGGAGTTCATGATCGACTGATTCGCATGAATTGTTGCAATTATGTCATGATAAAGGATTTATTGTTGCATCATTGTATCCTCTGGTTTTCTGTGTTTGAATGTAAGAAGATCTTGTGTTTGAACGCTTTCTTCCACAGTCTGTTAGGAGCCTGTTGTTTATGATAGACCGTTGCACTCTTCTTATACAAGTCTTCGCCCTACTCACCCTTATTACAACTCACTGTTTGAAGTTTATCAAGACCTCACTTGCCCATGCATGCCTAGCCTAGTTTCAGAGTTGGAACAATATTGTTTTGAGTTAACTTCCATTCGATCACCCCTTTCATAAACCAATCGTGACATAAAAACTGATGGGCGTCGAGCTCTGCTCCTGTTGCAATCCAGGAGTGACTTATGTCGCCAAAATTTATGGCGTCGTTGCCAGGGACGAAGTTGAAAATCTTCCCTGGGATTGAACGACATTGAACTTATGATTCTGAAGGTGCATCAGGCATCAGAGCCCTTGAAGATTGCTACTGTGCACCTAGAGACTCCATTGTGACAACTCCACTGAGGTGAACCTGTTGGGTTAGTTGTGGCTTCCAGCGGTAGACACATGCGGTCCCACCCACAGCTGCCTCTAGCCACGCCTGAAGAAGATCCGGAAGTGATTATCAGAAAAGGGAAGCCCTCTCAAGGAGAAATCTTGGTCACTGAACTAGGTATTTCCCCACCTCCTTCCGTAAAAACTCCATTTTCTTATTCTAAGCTTCCTAGCCAGCCTTTTTCTAAGGTTTCCCGTTTTCTAAATTTCGGGATTGTTCCTGCTGAGTTTTCTCCTCCTGGTCTGGCATCAGAAGGAGAGATCCTTGTCACTCCCCCCTCCCTTGAATTTGTTCCTTGGCTTAGACCCAGGACTACAGAAGATTTCCCCACTCCTGCACAAAGAGGAGCACCTGCTGACTTGAGCTTGTTAGCCTTCTCCTTAAATCCTCTCTTGTTTCCCACTCCACGTCGAGACTCATTCCCAGCAGCCCCTTCACGAACTCCTTCTCCTCCAAGTTCTCCTCCACCTAATATGCCTATGGCAGGAGAAAATACCCCTATGACCAGAATGGAGGCCATTATAGCTTCTAGGTATGCTCCCCTCGTGCTACCGCAGCCTCTCAACACCCTCCCAGCAGATGGTTACCTCAAACAACTTCCCAGGTTTACATGTAAGGGGTACATAACTATAGAAGAGCACCTAGAATCCTTTTATAGTTTCACAGATGATAATAACATCATGCATGCAGACGTATGGATGAGGATTTTTTTCCATAGTCTCCAAGGTGAGGCTAGGAAATGTTTTAAGGCCCTGCCTCCCAGATCTATTGATGGGATTGAAGCTTTAGATAATGCCTTTTTAAGACAATGGGGAGATAAAAAAGACTTCATGTATTACATGACAGAGTTTGGGTCTTTGAAGAGAAAAGAAGAAGATTCTGTCTCCGATTTCTCCAAGAGATTTAATAAAATGTACAACAAAATCCCTACTAAGATAAAACCCTCTGAAGCCTCTGAAAATATCACTTATGCTAGCACCTTTGATCCTTATTTCTGCCTCTTTTTGAGGGAAAGAAGAGCCACTACTCTGGCCCATATGTAGGATGCAGCCGTGGAGGTAGAATCTAATACATTGTTTGTTGACCGACTTAGGGACACTGCTGGTAGAAACATATCCAGGCAGAGGCCTGAAGCTTCCTCATCTAGCTCCTCTCCCCTGCCCCTTCAGATAGATGAGACAACTAGGGTACTCAAGTCACTTTCTGCTAGAATGGAAAGGTGGGAGTTAGAAGGGAAGCCCACGTACAAAAATCCCCAGAATGATGATAATAGAGGTTTCAGGAGACCTAATAACAATGGACCACAGGCCTTCCCAAGGGAACAAAGGGGAAAAGATAGAGAGGATCAAAGGATTCAAACCCCTCTCCAAAATAACCTGGTTACTCATGAGGAAGGGGAGGAGATAGACGAATTCGACCCTGAAATTCATTGTGTTGAAGAAGCTCCTCCTTTTCCCCATTTGACTCAGTCTGCATATGAAAAATCCCTGATGAACATTCAGATCCATGAGTTAGGAAAGGGAKAAAGGGTCAGTCATACCTCTAACAGATACAATATCAGATCAAGAAAGAAAGAAGGAGACGTTGACAGCCAATAC
Source organism: Picea engelmannii (assembly GCA_009831015.1). Taxonomy (NCBI): domain Eukaryota; kingdom Viridiplantae; phylum Streptophyta; class Pinopsida; order Pinales; family Pinaceae; genus Picea; species Picea engelmannii. The sequence continues at coordinate 313,889 of ML787389.1, read as the reverse complement.
CAGCCCCTCATAGTAGATAGGCCTACTAAAACTGCAACAGCCACAACTACAGAAAAGAGAGCCCAGAGTTCTTTTCCAGTAGCCAAATAACCTGTCGCTGAGGCAAGGGAAGCTCCTAAGCCTATTTCCTCCTTTAATTTTGAGCATGAAATTCAAAAGATCAGGATTCCTGTTCCCCTCTCCGAGCTAGTTAAAAATGAAGACTTTAAAATGTCCCTCTCTAAGCTGCTACAATCTGAGTCCCCTCAACCTCCCTATGACTCAGTAAACCTTCAATATGAGAAGCCAACCGTCATCCTAGGTCCCATGGTAGAAGATAGAGATGATTCATCCCCTCCCTTCTACACCTCCCTGAACATACATGATAAAGTGTTGCATAATTTCCTCATGGATTCAGGAGCTTCCCATAACCTTATGCCCAAGATAGTCATGGAAGAACTGGGACTAGAAGTGACCAAGGCCTATCATGATTTTTACTCTTTTGATTCGAGGAGGGTGCAATGTCTGGGAGTCATCAAGGACCTGGTGGTTTCTTTGTTTCAGCTTCCCATGAAGAGTGTGGTCATGGACATTGTGGTAGCTGATGTTCCCCCCAAGTTTGGCATGTTGTTGTCAAGATCTTGGATTAAGAGACTTGGAGGAACATTACAGATGGATCTCACATATGCCACCATTCCAGTTTTTGGAGGGGAACACAAGAGGTTGTACAGAGAAGCCCAACTGACCTATATTGTCAGTGATGAAGCAAACCCCACTAATCACCCCATCTTTGCACTTGACACTGATTTAGGGTCTAGTTTGTTGCAGATCACTGAAACTCCTGAGGTCCCTTTACAGATCAGGAAGCATCCCATTCTTAATCAGGAGATACCTCCTCCAACCACCTATGTCTGGAATATGTTCTTTGACAGAGCTTCCTCTAAGATAGGCGCAGGGGCTAGAGTGATTTTCATATCACCCTGTCAAGAGACCATATCTCTGTCATACAAGCTGGAATTTGAAACCACCAACAATGTAGTAGAATATGAAGCTCTTGTGCTGGGAATGAGGGCTACAAAAGAAAGGGGAATAAAGGAGATGGTTGTGTTTGGAGATGCGGAGTTGGTCATCCAACAGGTCAAAAATGTTTATCAAGCCAAGCATCCTCGGCTTAGAAGCTACAGAAATGAGGTATGGGACTTGATTGATAATTTATTCTCTTCTTTCAACATTGTTTTTGTCCCAAGGGAAGAGAATACCGCAGCCGACTCCCTAGCAGTCTCATCCAGTTTGTTCAGGATCCCCCTGCCACCAAAGATTAATGGTGAGGTCGAAGTAAGATATAGGCCATCCATCCTGGACAACATAAAGCATTGGAAGGTATTCGAGGACGATCTTGAAATCGAAAAATTTCTTCAGTCCATCGATGAGTTTTCTGCATTTCACATTGATTAGGACCTTGATCCCGAAGGTGACCCCCCCTCTGAGGTATTCTTAAATAAAATTGTTAATCACCAGATCATTCAACTACCCAACAATCACATTCCGAGGGGACTAGTCCCTTTAGAAAGATTGTTCGAAAAAAATGATGTGGCAGTAAAGGGTGGTGTTTCAAATGAAGATGCTGACACAACTGAATGCAACATTGGCACACGAGAAGAACCTAAGTTTTTCAAATTTTCAAGCAGCCTAACCAATGAACAGAGGGCGGAATATACTGATTTATTAAAGGAATTCACTGATGTGTTTGCATGGGCCTATGAAGACCTAAAGACTTATGACACATCTATCATTCAGCATAAGATCCCACTGAAAGAAGAGGCTAAGCCATTCAGGCAGAAGCTGAGACAAATAAATCCCATGTTGCTACCTGTCATGGAGAAGGAGGTGAAGAAATTGCTAGATGCCCAAATTATCGTCCCCTTGAGATATTCCGAATGGGTGGCCAATTTGGTCCCAGTAAGGAAGAAAAGTGGAGAAATTAGACTCTGTGTTGATTTCAGGAACCTGAACAGGAGATCAAGGAAAGATAATTATCCCCTGCCCAACATGGAACACATATTACAGAAGGTCACCAGTGCATCTAGAATATCCATGATTGATGGTTTTTCTGGTTATAACCAGATATCAATCATGCCTGAGGACAGGGAAAAAACGGCCTTCACCACTCCTTGGGGCACATTCATGTATGCCAAAATTCCTTTCGGATTGATGAATGTAGGGCAACATTTCAGCGAGCCATGGACATAGCCTTCATCGGGGAGAAGAACTAGTTTTTGGTAATCTATCTGGATGACATCATAGTCTTCTCTAGGACATACAAAGAGCATCGTTGTCATCTGAGGAGAGTTTTCTTGAAGTGTTGGAGGTTTGGCCTATCCCTGAACCCCAAGAAATATTTTTTTTCTATGAAGGAGGGGAAGTTATTAGGCCATATAGTATCAACAGAGGGAGTGAGGATTGATCCTAGCAGGGTAGAAGCGATTCAGACCCTGCCACTTCCCATATCTAAGAAGGAAGTTCAGGCCTTTTTGGGGAAGATTAATTTTCTGAGGAGATTTGTTTCAAGTTTTGCTGAGCTCGTGAAACACATCACAGCCATGCTCAGGAAGGAAAATGAAGTTAGATGGACTGCTGAATCACGGGAGTCTTTCATCCTAATAAAGAAAGCGTTGACTGAGGCACCTATGCTAATCAGTCCTGATAATTCCAAAGATTTCCGGATTTTTTTCTTTTGCTTCTTATGACACAGTAGCAGTGGTCTTGTTGCAGAAAAATGAGGAAGGGCGAGAACAACCCATTTTGTTATTTAGCAAGGCTTTAAGAGATGCAGAAGTCCAGTACGAGATCATGGAGAAGCAGGCCTATGCCTTGGTGAAAGCTCTCAAAGCTTTCAGAGTCTATGTTTTTCACTCAAGAGTCACCACATATGTTCCTTCGGCCTCTGTGAAGGACATTCTTATACATCCTGACATAGACGGGAGGAGAGGAAAATAGATCACCAAGATCTTAGAGTTTGACCTGGAGATTAAGCCCACCAAGTTGATAAAGGGGCAGGGTTTGGCCAAGTTGCTGGCTAAATCCAATTGCAAAGCATTGGGGATTAACTTCATCAATGAGCAAGCTGAGTCATCCAGCAAGAATTCTCAGGGTGCCCTATCACTGACAGCATGCCCCTGGTACAAGGATATCTTGTACTTTCTGCAAGAATTGAGGCCTCCGAATGGAATGGAAAAAAACAAGGCGAGAGCTTTAAATCTCAAGGCAGTCAGATATTGCCTCATTGACCAAGCCTTGTACTGGAAAGACCCTCTAGTGGTATTTTTGAGATGCCTGGACCCGCAACAAGCCCAGAAGGTTATGTTTGATTTCCACATCGGTCTTTGTGGAGGTCATCATTTCTGTAAGACCACGACTCATAAGATCTTTCGAGTTGGGTATTACTGGCCCACTTTATTCCCCGATGTCTGCAGAGAAATCAGAGCTTGCATCAAATGCCAAAAGTTCTCAGGAAAGTAGCAGCTAAAATCTCTTCCATTAAAGCCTGTAGTAGTTTCAACACCTTTTCAGCAGTGGGGATTGGACTTCATTGGATAAATTCATCCTCCCTCAAGTGGTCAGCACAGATGGATCCTGACTGCGACAGACTATTTCACCAAATGGATAGAAGTTGTCCCCACCAGGAGCACTTCCCACAAAGTAATTATCATCTTCCTGGAGGATATCATAGCCAAATTTGGTTGTCCTAGCAAAATTGTCACTGATAATTCCCCCCCCTCTTTCGGTCCGAACCTCTAGTCAAGTTCTATGAACAGTTTGATATTTCACTGATCCACTCTACTCCCTATTATCCTCAAGGAAATGGACTGGCGGAGTCTTCCAATAAAAGTCTGATTAATCTCGTCAAGAAATTACTAGAAGACAATAAAAGGTCCTGGGATTCCAAGTTCAAATTTTCTCTATGGGCTGATCGGGTGACAATGAAAAGGTCCCTTGGCATCTCACCTTTCCAACTTGTTTATGGAACAGAGGTCGTTTTCCCTACTCAGCTCGCTTTGTCTATGGAAAAATTCCTCCAGGACCTAGAAGGAGAACCTAACTATATGATCAGAAGGATTCATCATATGGTGGAAGTACAACAGATCAGGGAACAAGTCATGAACAGGGCCTAAAATCGTCAACAAAAGATCAAACAAACCTTTGACAAGAAGAGCGGAAAGAAATATTTCGAGTTGGGTGATCTAGTGCTCAAATGGGATGCACCCAGGTAGGAAAAGGGCAAGCACAGTAAGTTTGATTCCCTCTGGTTTGGGCCTTTCAAGATCTATGAAGTATTTTCAAACAACACTTACAGGTTGCAGGATTTGGAAGGCAAAGAAGTTTTTAATGGCCCAGTAAATGGGCATTTCTTGAAAAAATGTTTTTTGTGAGCCGCAGTCAGCTCTTTTGTTTTTGTAAATATTGTTTTTGTTTTCAGCTTAATAAATGACTCCATAGCCCAACAACAAGGCACTGAATCTGCAAAAAGAGTCCTTAGAGCATCACAGGGACGACTCTATCCCCCATGGAGCCTAATGTTAGCGACATTTATTGTAAGGGGGGATAAAATGTGAAGGAATGGGTAAAAAATCCACTTACCCTAAGTTTGACACACAAAATGCACCTGTGATTAAGTGGCAAGCAAATTTGGATGGCAGGGATCTGCGTGCCCAGATCAACAGCGCATATCGGATTCCGGATCCCCCCCGCCTTTCTACCTTTAAGCGGAGAGGGGGGGTCCGGAATCGTGGGCGCACCTCTTCAATGACTACGATCAGAACACCCAGATCAATGGTGCATAAGGCCATTCCGGAGCCCCCCCGCCTTTCTACCTTTAAGCAGAGGGGGGGCGGAATCGGGGGCGCACTTCTCCAACGGTTGTGATCAGAGCGCCCGTATCAACAGCGCACAGGTGAGCCAGACCGCCCTTGCTTTTCTGCATTTAGTCAACGTGGGTCCCTCCCCCATCATGTCACCCCTCGAGATGCCTCTCCCCTGTAGCCTATCTTCCACCTCACCTCATAACATGGCCCTTCCTCAGTTCATTGTCCTCCTCCCAGCTGCCATGTGTCCCCCTCTCTCCACGTCACCTGTCCATTCATCCTCATGGCACACTTTGTCCTTTTTCTCATTTTCCCCTGATGCCTCGTGATAGGTGTTCTTCATCTCCCAACTTGCCTCCCTTCCTCCTTCAGTCCCGCCGCCTTATGACTTCCCTGTCATCTCCCTACGTCAGTGTGCCTCGTTGTAAGAGTGCCTCAACCCTCTCCCTCAGGCTATGTATGGTCGTCTCTGCTCCGTATCCACTCAAGCCCCATCCTCCATGTCTCCTTTTCCCATCCACCACCCCTCATTATACACCCCAGCCTTCGTACTGGCCTCCACGTCTGTTCATCAGGCCGTTCGACTAATCCAGGTGGCAGCGCAAGGGACCCTCCACGTCTTAAAAGTGCCAAGTTAGCTGGGCCATTCTCAATCCCAAGGAAGCAGTTATTAAAGTAGTTGGTGGTGGTTAGACATCATATTCGCCATAAAGGAAAAGTCCGACGATGAATTAAAATCATGTTGATTCGCCCATGGGAATGTCAGGGGTTCGATTGCGTCTGCCATAGGTGCACGATCATTCAGAGACTGCAGGTGCAGATTTTCAGAATCCATGCAGACACAATGTTTTTAATGCGACGTCTCGATTCTGTTGTTGTGGTTGTTTTGAGTTTATGTAGGCGTTTTCGCCATTTTTGTATCTATCGATGGTAGAGCGGAGCTCCCGACTGTAAAGTTCTAACAACCATTCTAGTTCTCTGGTTGTGCATCTGTATATGAGACTTCTTGTTTTATGACAAACAATTTTACTACTCCATCTAAGCTTTCATCTCATACTAGGGAGTTCATGATCGACTGATTCGCATGAATTGTTGCAATTATGTCATGATAAAGGATTTATCGTTGCATCGTTGTATTCTCTAGTTTTATGTGTTTGAATGTAAGAAGATCTTGCATTTGAACGTTTTCTTCCATAGTCTGTTAGGAACCTGTTGTTTATGACAGCCCCTTGCACTCTTCTTATACAAGTCTTCCCCCTACTCACCCTTATTACAACTCACTATTTGAAGTTTATCAAGACCTCACTTGCCCATGCATGCCTGGCCTAGTTTCAGAGTTGGAACAATATTGTTTTGAGTTAACTTCCATTCTATCACCCCTTTCATAAACTAATCGTGACATAAAAACTTATGGGCGTCAGGCTCTACTCCTGTTGCAATCCAGGAGTGACTTCCATCACCAAAATAAATGTTCTAGAAGTTATAGAAAATTAGTGAATTAGATTAGGATTTAATCTTAGTTGTACATCTTATGATTGAGATAGGTGGCAACTATTATTGAAGAGATTAATTATCTTTCTCAAAGCATATAGAGGACAAGATAAGAGAAGTTGATCACATATGAGAAGAGAGAATGGGAGCTAGAATAAGGTAGAGTCCATTCAAGGTGAATAAGAGAATATTTCTAAAGAGACCAACAAGATACCAGTAGGTCATACAAGCCACACACCTATTGTAGGAATATTGTTCTTATGCATAGGTTGTACGCCTCCAGATCTCACCATACACCTTCAAATCTACCCATACATAGTACTTTGTGGATTGTTGAAGTGTGTTGTCATTATTGCAAGGAGGGAAAGAGTGATTTTTTGTCTAGGAAAGGAAGAAACAACGTAGTAGGTTGTACTCTTGTAGAATTACCCTCTTTTACATAGGTCATACACTATTGTTTGATGCAATTTTATTGACCATAGAACTGCTAGTTCAAGTAGGCTATAGGGGTCACCTTGTAAGCTTTGATCAAAGGAATGAAAAGATAATTAGAGTGATAAATCCCCATGTGTGTGTTTAATTTCTTCTACTAAGTTTATTTTTAATCTATTTATGTGATTGATGACATATTTAGAAATTTACTTTTTCATTGTTAAATAAATTACATTTCAAGTTATTTAACATGAAAAAAATTAGGACAATAGTCACCTAGGCTTGAAAAGTTTACATGGTATCAGAGTTATTTATATTATTGAGATTCTCAAGGGTTCATAGTGGTAAATCAACTATTGGAAAGGACCAACAATTACAAAGTTTCAATATTCATTTTAAGAACTAGTTTTTATATCTGGAACTTTGTGTACTAGATCTCGGAGATGGATTTAACTAGCCTTGGGTTATATGATAGATTGGATGGTGCTTCAAATTTCTTGTCATGGAAAGTGAGGATTACACTCTTATTGAAAGAGAATAATCTATGGGATATTGTCAAGGATGTTGTGACTTCACCTACAAATCTCTAATAATTGGCAGCTCACAAGAAGAAGGAAGTGAAATCCAAGTGGATGATGATGGGCACCATAAAGGATCATTTGATCCCTCATATATCCAAGAAGATAAATGAAAAGGATATGTTCAATGCTCTAGTTTTCCTCTACCATATTGAGAACATAAACAAAAATATGATATTACGAAACAAATTTAGATCTACACAGATGACTAGATTAGAGTTACTCACCAATTACCTTATGAAGGTCACACATATTCATGTTCAACTTGTAGTAGTTGGGGAAAATATTGTAAATGTAGACCTAGTGAGCATGGCATTGAATGGATTCCCAACTTCATGGGAGCCATTTGTTAAAGGTATTTGTGCTTGTGAGAACCTTCCTAGCTTTGAAAGGTTGTGGGATGATTGTATCCAAGAGGAGACTTATATGGAGTAAGGGAAAGAGTGAGGAGACAAGAAGGGTGGTGAAAATAAACTATCCTTATTTGGTTAGAAAAATAAGGGCAGAGGTAAAGGACCAAATAAGGGTAAGGGAAAGAGTGAGGAGTTAGCCTTAGATCTAGGAAATAAAGAATTGAATTGAATCAAGTGCTTTATTTTTCATAAGAACAATCATTATGCATCAAAGTATCTAGATAAGAAGAAGGGTAAAGGGAAGTAACAAATGAAGCAGGCAATAGTCTCTGCAAAAAAATAGATGAATGAGTTTTTTTCCAGTTTTAAGAAGGATTTATCGATGGTATATTTCATTTCTACCAACACAATTCCTAGGAATACATGGCATGTGGACAATGGGGCATCTCGTGTTGGCACCCAAAGTTTTGGGATAAGGATTGCGCGCGCATGCAAACACAATTGTGCATGCGCTACAATTTTTCATGCACTCTAGCAGCTACACAAGGGATGACATCAGGAATGCACGCTATTCTGAGTTCTTCTATGCGTGCCAAAATTAAAAAAGATATTGCATGCACACTGAAATCAAGAAAATAATTTTTGGGAAATATTCCCAAATGATTAATTTAGGTAGCATAAGAGATCATGGAGTAGTTAAGGGATGAGTTGTCAAGTTAGTTAATAATTCCACGAATCCAAAGAGGCTATGTGGACTACATGCGGGTGGTAGAAGCATGCAAGACTAGCACTTAACAGAGCAAGTGGAGCAGAATTAAAAGTGACAAAGCACCAAAACATAGAAGGAAACAAAAGGGAGCAATGAGGATAGAGAAGGTGTTATTTAGTTGTTGGTGGTTGCTATTTCTATCATTGTATTTGTTCATTCAATGGGTTCACTCTGAGCTCATGTTTTGTAAAGAGTCTGGTTGTGAGTTTGGTTTTGTAATACATGCAAAGTTTGAGAGAAAGTGCATGGCACCATGTAATGAACCACTATGAGAATGTATGAGACCGAAGGGCGTTGTTTATGATAAATGATGAGTCTTTTGGTATATGTATGTGACATGTTGAATGAATCTAATAAACATTGCAATGATTCTTATGCTTTGATGTGTTGATTATGTGTCTAATGAATTTGTGTGTCATTGTTACATGTTGTTATTTTTTATGCATAATGTAATGGAATGTATGAATGTCAACTCGAATGGACTCCCTTTGTAACTAAACCTTCATCACTGACACAAGACTAGATGGTATATATGATTCTCATGGCATCTTGGGTCAAACCTTCTCCAGTCTTTGAATACAGATTGATATGTTGACGCCTTGGGGTTTTTTTTGGTCAAGTTTGGATGAACCCTAGGTCATCAACGCCCCAACATTAAGAAGGAAGTGCATAAGAAAGAAAACAAATGGTTCCATTGTTGGGACATGAAGGTTTTGTATTGAATGATGAAGGAAGAAAATAAGGTGGTATCCATCTTGGGAGGAAATACAATATTGGTTAACTTTGAAGGAAGATGAGATTTCTTGGAGAGAAACTCACGGTTTGATTGTCGACATGGAACATTGGAAGAATAAGTATATCTACATTGATATGCATGAAATTTTCTTTGTTGAAATTCCATGTTTATTGTATGAATGGTTGAAGAGGCAGACTGCTACTAATATTGATTTGAGGACTCAAGAACCATTGGTGTGGGATCAAATCACCCTCGATAGGATGAAGGAATTAGATAATAAGTGGACTTGAGCCATTGATTTATGGTTTTCATGGGTGAAGGAAGCTTACATTATTGTGTTTGTTGTAGAATACATTGATTCTTTCAGTGAAGTTGAAAGGAATTTTGTTGAAGGTCCTTGAAAAAGGATGCTAGAAGAAATCTCGGTGTGGATCAAGATGTTGTTCATGGAAAAAGGGATGATGTGCATGGAGCTCAATAGGATGATTGATTAGACTCCCCTAACATCGGGGAGGAATGAAAAGAAGGGGGCAAAGAGAGAGAGGAGATGGATCCACTAAGGAGGATCTAAAATTTGTTGAGATGAGGTGAGGGAAGAGAATTGACCTAGAAGAGAGAGAGAGAGAGAGAGAGAGAGAGAGAGAGAGAGAGTATAAATATGTACAAGAAGAGTTGAGTTAAGAAGGAATGAAAAAAAGAGGAGCGAAAAGAATATAACAAGGGGTGCATTGTGAGGGGTCAGGCCTAGAATGAAGAGGAAGGAGACCACACCAGGAGAAAGTGTGGGAGAGTGTGTTGTGCCATAAGGGATAAAATATGAGGATAGTTCGATGAAGAGGACCGACATTAGGATTAGGATACCCAGTGAAGATACTAGAAGTAGTGGTAGTAGGGGCTGGAAATATGAAGTTCAAACCCATTGGTTGTTGCAAGATGTGAGAACTTCAAAGGAATATGAGGCATAGAGTAGAGGAACAAAGGTAGGAGAGAATGATGAATATACCCCAAGAGGAGGGGAACATGAGTTAGTGATAGTGGATGGTATTTTGCGGCCACAATTAGGAAACTCTCCAGTTTCCCTCACAAGAAATGTTGGAGGCAGATGTAGTTACCCTCCCTTTGAACCACTCCCCTTGCACATTTGTAACCAAGAAGAAAGAACAAAAACCAGTGTGGTGATTGGAGTAGAAGCAAGAGTAGGAGAAGAAAGGAGAGAAGACAAGAGTGAAGAAGAAGACAAAGTCAAGAATACTTCACAAGGAAGAGTATCAATAATAATATCCCCAACACTGAGTAATTAGTCAGGAGAACATAGTTGAAGATTGAGGATGGTGAATTGGGATAAGACTCTATTGCTACCTGTGTTCCATGGGATGGGTAAGGAAAATGCAGAGCAACATTCATTTACATGTCAAGAGATATGGTCTATGAAGAGGATTATAGATGAAGCATCGAAGATTATGCAGCTGGAGACCACTTTTAGGGATAGATCCCTGCCATGGTACATGAAGTGCAAGGTCACTGCGCCAGCGAGACATATGAGGTCCCTGATAGAAATCAAGAGAGATATGTTGAAGGAATTTAATAAGCCTAAGTTAGAATCTTGATGCATTACAAAGATTAAGGAAATCAAGAAGCAACCAGGATAAACCATGCAGGATTATGACTAACGAATCAAGATCTTGCTGGAAAGATTGATGTTCCAGATCCAGGACGTGCAACATAGATAATGGTTTATTGGGGGGTTGCTTCACCATATCCGAGTTCTACTTACCCAACATAAGGTGACAAATCAAGTAGAGGTAATGGAGATTGAGATGCATCTGGAGGTTACACTAGGAGGAGGAGAAAGATCATCAAGTTTGGTGCAGGTGCAGTTCCAACTTGTGAACCTGACGATGCAGTTGCAAGATATTGCAAAGGAAAAGGTGGTGATAACATACGATGTACAACGTGTCAATTAGAGGCTCACCATAGAGACGAGTGTCCTATGTTGGAAAATTATATGGCGAGAGGTGTGCCAAATCCATTTCCGACTGAGCCTAAGACAAAATGGTGTGATATTTGTAGAAAGTGGGGACATATACCACGTTGTTGCTAAAATATGGAGAAATATTAGAAGACACATCATACTTTGTTCTGTGAATTCTACAAATCAATGGGGCATGATTTGAAAAACAACATGTCACTTCAGTTGATGCAAGACCACACCCATGATGTTTTCCAGGTTTAGGAGGAGCAGAAGGGTGGTGACCGTGGTGATGATGAGAGAGGTGGATATCAAGGAGGTTATACATGGAGATATTGATGCGACTGAGGATGAGGATATGAAGGAGGTGGAGGAATACCCCCCATTTGTTTTAACTATGGTGAGATAGGCCATGTGTTGATATTTTGTACCAAATTGCATGCTTTATTTGGGTACTGTTGTAGTACCGAGTATGTCATAGAGGAATTTCCTGACTTGCTGAAGAAGTGGAAAGACAAGAAGGAACACTACAACATGGTGATTGTAGAGATGTGTGGGAACCAAAACAAGGATGAGGAAGTTGATGTGCGGTTGATAACCTAAGGCGGAGAAAATACGAGAATGGAATTTGAGTATGGATAACTATTGGGTCAAAGAATGAAGGAGAAGATAAGAAAGGCAACACAACCCCCCTAAGTTTGATGTTGCCCAATATAAATAGTTTTTGCATGATGCATAGAGGGACCTAGAGGTGGAAAGAGTGTGGAAATTTTTGTAGCACACAACACAAAGGTCTCTTGAAGAGGCTTGATTCTATGAGGAAGTACAAAGAAAGACACATAGGTCATTGGAGGAAGCTTGAGCCTATGAAGAATTACAACATGCCACACAAAGGTCTTTGGGAGAATCATGTTTGCACAAGGAGATATAATGCATGATGCAAAGGTCGCTAGAAGAGGCTCAAAGACAAGAATAATTGTGACGAGTTGAACAAGGGGAAATAGAGGAACATGTGTAGGAAGAGATGAAGCGCATGATGCGAGAAGAAGCATTACACGACATGGGTTGTGAAGCAGAAATTGAAGACCAAGTAAATAAATTTTTACATTGTTGTTTAAGTTGTTAAGTGATCTTGATGTTGCATGAAATTTGAAACAGATGTTAGCAACCTGCATGGGGGAGGAAAGGATAAACAAAGTTATATCATCCCTCCTACCAGAAAGGGACATGTACCAGGTCAATGAACAAAAGAGCATAGGAAGATATTTCAAGATGATGATTGAGATTGGAAGTTATGAGATGGATGGTGTCATGTTGGATTTGGGATATAACGTGAACATCTTAGTGAAGAAGTTGTTGTAACAGATATCAAAATCGACTGTGCTGCCCAAGTGTCACAGGTGATATCTCACGCATTTTTATTTGTTTTGAATTTACCGATTGCCCGACACTTGCTTTTCTTTGTTACATTTGGTCCAAGCTACTCCTATATCCTTATAAGATTACTATATGGTAAGAATGGAATGATGGAGAAGCTTCAGTGGCATTGGGAATAATCAACAGCTCTTATGGTCAATGCTACACTTGTTGTCTTCTCTGTTATGTATGTCTGCATGAATGTTATACTTATTAAGAATGTTGGAGCTGTTGGACTTGTACTTGCAAATTCCATAAATATGATGTTGCGGATCACCTATTCTATACTATTCATTTGGATTTTCTTCAAGGACTCGCCATCCTTTGGAATTCGGCATTGGTCACCATCTTTCGAAGTTTTGGCAGTTTTCTGCATTGCAGGTGTTCTAACATGAATTTCCAAAAGTAAATTGGTAGATCATGAAAATCTTTTCCCTTCAGCAGGAGTTCATGTCAGCATGGGTTTTGCATGGTTTGCAGTACTGTCTGCAGTGATATATCAATATGAGAGAGGCTCCTCGCCATTGATTTTAAACTCATAGCATCAACTGTTAGATTATCATACTGGTGAATATCTATTCCGTCCTTCTTAGACAACAGGTTCAACCGTTGCCTTGTTCGCCTCACCCACCTCATCCATGAAATCAATGGTCGTCTTAGACAAAACTTGATGCTAGCAAGTACCTCGTTCCAGCATCTCACAGTATTCAACTATAGACTTCTGCTTCTACAGCTTCATGTCCTCGTAGAACTTAGCAATGAATACCTCTATCAGTATCTACTTTTTCGGCTTCGGAGAAACCGGAAATCCTTTTCTTCTGTTCGCCATTCAACTCTGCCTGAGAAGTACTCCAGCATACAGTCTTCTTTCTTTTGGTATCGGTGTATGTAGATGCTTCCATTGTAGCTGCAGCTGATATGAATGCTTTCACATTAAATTCATGCATCGCAGAGCTCCTCGATTTCTCGTTTTCACTTCCATCTGCTCGAGAACTACCACTTCCGCTGGCAATTACATCCTTTTCGCCTTTCATCTTGTTAGCCTTGGAATCAGTTTCCTCGTACGAATTTAGTGTCTGGGACCTTGAAGCGTACAGATCTGTAACATACACAAACTGCTCGACGGGTTCGATTCTGATGTTCCAGCTTCTTCTTGAAACGACCATCTACTTCATCGTCGTTCGAGTAACTGTAGTGATCATATCGGCTATTGTGCCTTTTGGGAGGTGGGATGTGTCCGTTTGTAAATGCCCTCTTTTCTTCTTGAGGACATTCATCGAGGCCAACTTCCGTTTCATCCCTCACCCCGTTGCTAGAAGCAGTCGTGTCTGGACACAATCGGATTGCTACACTGCTTGTGAAGGAAGATGCACTGTTTTTCCTTACCACCCATGGGCTGCCACCGAAAATGAAGAAATGAGTGCCTGCACCACGGTGAACGTCGAGGACGAGCTTTGATTTCCGATCCTTGCTGTTTGAGGATGTGGCACGGGATCCGCGGTGATGACAGATTCCCGGGCATAAGAATTCCAGAAATAGAGTTGAAAATAAACAACACCAGGCGTGCCCTCAACCGGAGATGGTGCTGGGAGTGCTGCCCCATACGGAAATGTCTGCGTTAACAGTCCTGAAACCGAGAGCACACCGTCGCCTCGTGCATGGACTGTAATAGAAGTGTACAGGTGACAATAACCTTTTTCTGGAGGACGGTGAGTATTTTAAGCACCTCAGAGGTCTCACGATATCGACATTCAGCTCCCCGAGCTTTCGCAATTATTCAATTCGTTCTATCATCTCCTTGGTGCACGACAGATTGCTTCCAGTGCTCCGCAAAGCTTCCTAGCAGCACCTTATTATCGATCTCCAAAATGTGTCCCGTCGCTTTACGTTCGACACCTTATTATCTTGCAATGGAGTGGGATTCGATCCCGTGTCTCTCTGCACAGACCTCCCGCCGGTTCCTTTTCTCGATGCCTTCGAGGAGGGCATGGAATCCTGCATGTACCGAATGCTAATGCCCACCTTGTGTTGGAAAACGTTGAGGTACCTGCGCATAGGAGTTGAGCTTCGGAACCCCAAGGCTCGGAAAATCATGGACCCTTTTCTAGACAATGCCATCGACTTTAAAAAGAAAAACATGCATCACTACACTGCGAAAGGCTACAGTGAGGGCGAACCCATGGATTTCCTGTCCATGCTTCTTTTACGCCAGCAAGAGAGTACTAATCGCGGCATCCCGGAGGCTTCCAATGCCAACTTAAGAGACTTCGTGCTCAACATAAGACTGGGAGGAATGACGATGCAGGCGGCTCTCTCCTGGTTTTTCTGGATCTTGGATCAGCACCCGCGTGTTGAAGCAAAGATTTTACAAGAGATCCAAATGATCTTAAAGCAGAGGCCTCGCACGTCGACATCGCAGGATGGAAACGTCCATACGTTGTCGCCTTTCTCAATGGAGGAAATAAAAGAGATGCATTATCTCCAGGCGGCTCTGAAAGAGTCTCTCCGTCTGTATCCGCCTGCTCCGATCAACCTGTTGGAGGAGGCGGAGGATGATGTGCTACCCGACGGAACGAAATTGGAGAAGGGATGCCGTATCTACGAGCTCGGATCTTTACCACCAGCGGTCATGAAGGTCGAACCATCGGATTCTCTTGCACAATGAAATGAATGTAACTGTAAACTGGATGACACCCGGGGTTTAAAACAAAACCAAACGCATGGATTACATGCAGAAATCCCTGACCACTTGTCAGACGATTCGAAACGCTGGCAGAGCATCTGGCAGCCGCAGAACCGATGAAGATGAACCGTTTTACATTCCCTGGAACTCAAAGAAATTTAATTTTTCATTTAAAACAAACGGATGTAACACAAAGATAGGAGGGGGGCGCATGAGCGCAGCAGGGGGAAACCTCTTCTGAAGAGGGTTTCATTGTAAATGTCTGAGTTTTTTGTAGGCCATTTATGGACTGAGTTTTTGTAAACTGTTAATGGAGCAATAAAGATGGTTTTTCCTTGTGACTGTGAGATTCATCACGGTTGATTTTTTTTCAGCATGTTTTCTTCTCCTTCGACTGTGTTAAATTGTTTGGATTTCATTTATGTATTCCTTACTCCCAGTTGATGTGTTGCCATAATCTTATGTCTTCCTTAATCTATTACAACTGTATTACATTTTGTTTTCTTCTAATCAATGGGCTTCGTTGTACTACTATAACGAAAAGGATTAGGGTGTTTCTGTACTTGTTTATTGCCTTTCCTCTGCACCAGCTATCAGCTGTGTAAGACCAATCTGCATTTTCAGAAATCTGCATATATCCTTCGCTACAGCGGCCGTTGGCCTTTCCTTTTTCTTTCCGCTACCGCATCATGACAATTAAAGCGCTGGAAGATAGACTTACTTTGCCTCACTTTCTGCAAGTTTTTTAATCTCTTTTATTGTTTCTTTTCTTCGGTTTTCATTTGACTCCATGCCCAATGGACCTTTTCCTGGTTTAACCCCCAAACCCCATGAATCCAAGACCATCTTTCACCCATAAATCTGCCCACCTTTTTCACGCTACTTCAATTTACTTTGTGACATTTTTCGAGAGATCCCTCTCGGGTTGGAAGAGGGCAGCTTCTAATCCAAAGTGGTTCGAGGTTGCCTCGGGATTGATTTGCTGCAACCCATTTCAGTTCTGAGTGTCAACATAAGTCATGGGAGTTGATGGATAAACCTAACCTTGTGTGGTCACCCATTCAACTTCAGTTGGAAAATCAATACATAATCTATCTTATAGGCCAACTAGAGAAAGTCAAAGTGAGCATATAAGGGTTGAAGAAGAAGGAATATTTTAAAGTGATAGAGATCATGGATGATTATGATCTCTACCCTGCCTTACTTGGAATTGATTGGGCCTTTGACATCAATGTTGTGTTGAATTTTAAGAAGAGATAGATGTCATTTGAGACAAAAACCATATCGGTGATTGTGCCATTATATCCAAACGAAGGTAACATATACAATGAGCTCATTAATGAGGATGCACATAGCTCCATTATTGGAAATTACTAGATTATGGGGTGCAAGGAAAAATATATCAATCCCACTGCAGATGGGGAACTAAGTTGGAGGAGTGTGAATTCATATGATATTGATTCAACAGATGCCATGGAGAGGTGGTTGCATAAGCTCTATGAAATATCTACAAGGAGATGCACTCGAATTACCACTGAAGTGCACAAAGAGGAAGTCGGGTCCTATCAATTCAATGGAATAGATCTGATGGATACGTTCATTGCCCAGATCCAACATATTCCCATACTCCACTCGGTACATGCCCTTGATACAGTATTGATAGGGATACCCATGTAATGCTGGGAAACACATCAAGAGAATCTTCATGAATGAGAATCTGTGGAAGATTCGATAAGGGAAAGGTTCAGGCTGGGGGTATATGTCTGTCGATACATTTTTTCTTGCAAAATATGTTGGGTATCCAAGCAATAGTGGGGTGCACAAAGAAGACATCTAAAATCTCAACACACTTTGTCTAGAAGACATTTCGTCTGTATGATCCCTTGGATTCCTTGTAGATGAGTGGGTGAGCCGTGTGAGTGAAGGATGGATATGAACACTCAACATGTTATAATAGAGAGCATGTACACTCATTCAATCATTTTACCCACTATTGATAAAATAGATGAGCTATGAAGGATTGAGGAAACAATGGTCAACCAACAGATGCCCCCAGATCCAGTTGGAACTAGTGTATATTCTCCATGGAAGAAACTGAGGAACTGGATCCATGTGAAAAAGCGTCGTGACCTACCAGGGGTCATTGTGGTTGATCAAAACTTCATCAAGTGTTGCAGAAGTGCGCAAGAGTCATGCACAACATGTTGGATTACTTAGAGGGGGGGGGGGGTGAATTCGTAATGAGCAATTATACCAATTATTAATCCTTTAAACCACAATGTTTATTCTTTTACTTATTCAACCATGTTCATATGTTCATCATCAATATCTTACTGTATCATAAGCATTAACATTCATTAGTGCATAATAAACAATAAAAAACACATCCACACAATGTGTATCAGAGGGGGGTGAATCAGTATCAAGTACAATTTAAAACATTTTTCAACTTATACTTAAACCATTCAATTATATCCAATGAGAAATGAACAATAGTATAAGAGTTACACCAATACACCACAATACACCATGCACAATATATGAGA
>ML787389.1:254452-266221 GCA_009831015.1 Picea engelmannii | reverse complement strand
TGAGTGTCTTGATAGACCTGGAGATGAGAGATACCCAATGACAAGGTGTCATGAAGAAACTCAATAACTGCACTATACTTGGCGACATTATTTGTGGTGTCACCTAAGCATATACCTCTGAAAGATAACAACTAGCCCTGAAGTGTAAATATTACCCAAGCTACGGAGGCAAGCCTCCGCGTGTGCCGACTAGCACCGTTTGCATACCCAACGAACACCTCAGAATCACTTGACATCTACCATATTGATGAAATATAACATCAATGATAGGTCCATAACACTTAAAGAAACTTTAAAAAGTAACAGTACAAAGACTATACATATGTTATAGAAAGTTACCCATAGTGACCTTTCTATGAGTAATACTTCTTGAGGTAGAGCCCATTTCTAGGCTCCGCCAAAGCATTCTCTTCAAAATCAACCAAACGATAAGCACCCTTTTCTAATACCTCTTTTATGATGAAGGGTCCGAACCACATGGGTTTAAACTTTCCTGCCCCCAGGGTGTCCTTGTCTTGGTCATAGACCAGGACAAGGTCGCCCTTAGAGAAAATCTGAGGACGAACAGACCTATCATATTGACACTTGACCTTATGTTTGTGAGCCTCATTGGCCAGGGCCACATTGCGACACTGCTAATTGAGCTGATCAAGGTGTACTAACCATTCTTCAAGCGGAGAAGTGTCTGGAAATAATTGTACTGCCAATTTTAGAGATGGGATCTGACATTCGATGGGCAAGACTGCCTCCAGCCTGTAAATGAGTTGAAAAGGTGAGAAACCATTTGCAGTCTTAATAGATGTTCGGTAAGCCCATAATGTCGAGTATAACATCAAATGCCAATTTGACTTGGCTGAGTTGATAATTCGTTGATAATTAGCTTCCACCTGCCCATTGGCTTGGGGGTAGTAAGGTGATGAATGCTCCTGCCGTAACCCAAGATTTGATGTTAATTCGGTCATCATTTGGTTCTAAAATTGACTGCCATGGTCCGTGACAATCTCTCTTGGGACGTTGAACCTTGCTATGATATGGTTGAATAAGAAGAGAGCTGCAGTCTCTCCATCATCTTTAAACGTTGGCATAGCTTTGACCCACTTAGTGAAGTAGTCGACAACTACGATGATATAGTGGTGCCCCCTTGTGGATGGGGGGTTGCATGTAGTGTAATAAATCCCCCACTTAGTGAAGGGACCAACTGTGATGACAGGAAACATAGGAGCGATATGTGCCCTCATCTTCCGAGAGAAGATTTGGCACGGATGGCACTTCTTGACCGATTCGATACAATCTTTGATAAGTGGTGGCCAGAAGTAACCTGCTCATAGAATCTTTTGGGTTGTTGCCAACCTACATAAGTGACCTCCACAAGCTCCAGTATGGAAATTGTTGAGCATGATAATGGCCTCCTCATGAGTGAGACATCGACGTAGGATGCAGTCTACACCTCTCCGATACAACGTATCATCGAGTATGAGATAATTCTTAGCCTGATGGTGTATCCACCGACACTCGTCACGAGAAGCAGAGGTGGGGCATTTCAAAGTTTGGAGATAGATAAGTATATATCTGTACCAGGGGTATGAAGATGTAATCAAAAACATATCTCCCCGGATAGGTGATTCCTTAGGCACAACGTCACCTGACTCAACCGAAAGTTATGAAATAAGCTCTGCGAAGACCAATGACTTCTTGGACTTTGCCGAAACGAAGTCTAAGTCAAATTCTTGGAGGATGACTATCCATCTACTGATTTTTCTGCCTATAACTCATCATGTCAACATGTATTGGAATGGATTCACGACAACAATGACGGTGGTCTTGCGAAACAGATCATAGTGATGGAACCGTTGAACAGCATGAATTGTTGCCAACTCAAGTTTTTTGATATGAGAATAATTGAGTTCCGGTCCTATGAGGCCTCAGCTCAAGTAATAGATCACATATTCTGAGAACGAATCATCTTCCTCAACTAAAACCATGCCAATGGTTGACTCTGTGGTAGCCAGATATAATAAGAAATATTTGTTATAGTTAGGTGGTCGTAGCAGAGGTGCGGTTGTGAGGGTGTGTTTTAATGCGTCGAAAGAACGTTGAGCGGCTTCGTCCCAGAAAAAAGGAATGTCTTTCTTTAGTAAAAGCAAAAATCCCTTGGTGATTTCAGCATAGTTGGCGATGAAGCGTCATAAGAAGTTTGCCTTGCCTTGTAGACTTTGAAGTTGTAGGATTGTGGTGGGGGGGGGGGGCAACTGGATTATTGCCTCCACCTTAAGAGGATCGACCATGATCCTTGTTGTTTATACGATGAAACCTAAAAAATGTCCTGACATTACGTAGAAGCTGCACTTGTTTGGATTCAAGCGAATCCTAAAGTAGCGACAATGTTCAAAGATTAGTCTAAGGTGTGTGGGATGATCCGTTCGCTTGCGAGAGCGTGATGATAAATCATCTAGATAGGCCTTGACTATATGCTTGAGGTCATGAAAAGCAAAAGACATGGCCCGTTGGAATGTGGCTCCAGCATTTTTAAGGCCAAAAGGCATCTTACGATATGCGAATGTACCCTACGGACAAATGAATGTCATTTTATGTTGGTCTTCAGGTTTGATTTGGATTTGATTATATCCTGAAAAATCGTCCATGAAATAAAAGGTTTCACAACCGACACATTCATCAATGATCTGGTCAATGAATGGTGTTGGAAAATTATCTTTGGGACATGCCTTGTTTAAATCACGAAAATCGGTACATACACAAATCGTGGCTTTTTTTTTATTGACTGGCACAGGATTTGACACCCATTGAGTCAAATGGATAGGATAATTAAAACCCGCCCTTAGCAATTTCTCAACCTCAATCTTGATGGTTGCTGCTTTCTTGGGATTGACTGGACGAAGTTTTTGTCGAACAGGTTTGGCATCAAGATACATTGTGATTTCATGTTCAACTATTTTCGGATTGATACCTGGAATTTCCTCATAAGACCAGGAAAAAACGTTGCGAAATTCTTTGAAAAGATCCGTGTAAATTTGAATCTCTTCGGGGGAGAAATCCGCTCCGATGAAGACATTCTCCATGATGTCAGGGTTTCAGGAGATGTTGATGGGTATAGTTTCAGCGATAGTCCCCATATTTCCCTCAACATAAATTTCTTGCATAGCTAAGAGATTAATAGGAAATGGTTGATCTCCTGTTATGGCAACGGTGAATTCTCCTGCTTCGATTCGGCTTAACTCTGGGATAAAATATGATCTGTGATGAAGATCTTCCCAAGGTTTGTTTGGACTAGTCATTGATTCGATTACTACTTCGTCAGAAGGCAAGACTAAGTCTAACGAATCGACGTTAGTGAGAGAACCCTGAGCCCAAATAGGCTCTAGAAGTGGATCTAACTCTTGTGCAGGAGTCAGATCAGGGTTAGTTGAAGCTTGTTGGACTAAAGTGTATGCTACCTCAGTGACAGACAAGGGCATGAACATGCCTGAGTGCCTTGTCTCATCCATCGTGGCTAATGGGGAAGGAAGAATCCAAGGATCCTCAAAGTAAGTCGTGCAAAACGACGAAACTTGAAAAATCTCAACCTTATGGTGATTAGAGATAAATTTGATATTGTCGTGAGGAGGTGGGTAATCGAAGGTACCCATCAAGGATGGGCACAAACCAACTCCTACGTTAACAACACCTGGTTGAGGATTATCAATCATCAGGACCGTGGATGCCCCCAAAGTTGGGTCAGGTATGGAGAAAGACAGTTGATCAATGGTCACTATCCGACCCTCGTGTGGAAACAACAAGACTCAGAAAACTGTAGCAACCACATCTTGCATAGCATAAGTCCAAATCCATCCTAACAAGAGGTTATAGTCGAGGGGGGCATCGACTACCTCTACTTTGACACACACGGTTTTCCCTCCTAACTGCACGGGGAAAGAAGGAATGATGCCATGTGGTCGGAATGAACGACCGTCGAAAGCAGTGAGGAGAGTAGGTGATGGAGAAAAAATGGGTTGGCCAATGGCCTTCCAGCATGCTAATGACATAACACATATCGAGGCACCCTCGTCGACCACTGTGCAGAAGATATTCCGAGTAAAAGTTTTCATGGGATGATCCACCACTATCTGAAACGCTACGTGGTAAGGTAGATGAGGTTTTAAGTCGATTGTATCTAACATGATGGTGCCAAGATTACAAGTCTCAGTAGAGCCCAAAGCAGTTAACAAGGCTTTCCTCTGAGCAGGACAGCTTTGGAGGACCTCCAAAGTAGACATCGCACAAGGGGTTTGTGATAAATCCTCCACCACAGAGTAATTCTAGGCGGCCCTTGCGTTTGGGTTGTGAGAAGCTTTTTTAAATGCACCCTTTGGAATGTATGTCATTGTTTCTCCCAACGTCTTCCCAATCTATAGAGGAAGAGATGGGAGATTAGCTTCTTTACCCTTCTCAGAAGCGCTTGGTTTACTATAGTCATGCGCTCTAGTTGATATGAAAGCATCACCCCTAGCCATATATACATTCATGGATGAGAAATTGTCTGGAGGCGGGCAGGTTTCTTAGCTACCCCCTTCTGTGCTTGTGGGGGCTTGAGTTAGATTTTTCCCATGTTGAAAGGGATTAGTCAACACTGCTTGTTGTTGTTGTGTGACAAACTTTTGAGCCTATGCAAGTCGAGGACAAAGATGGGTTGGGTGGTCTTCTGCGCACAAGTTGCATGGATACCTTGCCTTCCATTTTTCCGTGTTGTCCCCGCCAACATTATCAGTGGGTTTTTTGTCCCCCTTACCCTTCTTTCATTGTTTTTTCTTCCTTTCAGGCTACTGGGTGGCCTTTGGGTTAGTCGACTGCACGGTGTGTACCTCCGACATTTGGGTAGGGGGAGCATCCAAAGCAGTAGTTTGGCTGGCCACTGTGTGTTGTATGGATAACTGTTGCAACTATTTTGTCAATTGCTCAACGGGATTGGTTTGTGCTGAACCAACAATACCATCGGCATGTGGTCCAACTCTCTGTCTAGTTTTATCCAGTATCAAATGTGGCGCATCTAGAAAGATGTTGTATAATAAACAAGACTGAGAATAGATGAGCTGAAACTGTTGAGCCCTCATGATGGCATCTTCTAATACGGATGTCTTGACGTCTTTGGTTAACTATGGGACCAAAGACTTAAGGAACCACTCAAGAAGGAATGCTGGTGGGATTGGTACCTTGATTAAACTCTTCCGGCATCTCCACTCTCGGATATGATTAGAGATATGGTCCGTTGTTGTCTATTTGAAATTGGCGAGCAGCTCTATGCCAGCGTCGTATCTCACAGGTAACTGGAAATGGTTAAGGAAGGCCATCACCAGTTTTCCAAAAGACGAGTATCTTGAGCGATTGAGCTCGATATACCATTTCACAACACTCCCAATAAGAGTACGTTGAAACAATCGCAACTGTACAGAGTCATCTTTCAGTGAGTTATATGAGCACCAAAGATGAAAGGTAGTCACATGATCACCTGGATCTTCATTAGGCTTGGCCTCGAACTTTGGAATGTATGAAGGAAACTTCATCGGCATAGGAGGCCAATGTGGATCATGACAAATAGGATCATTTAACAACCTTTTCAAATATGGAAAGTGTAAAGTCGCCAGGAATGGTAGTTTGGGTTGCTATTGATAACCTGGGAAAAAGGGTTCTAGAGTTTGACTGGCACCAGGTTTCCAGAAAAAGTTTGGTTGTTGGCCCGGATTCTGATAGAAACCATGGCCCTGACCAACGTAATGATTTTGCATCTGTGGAGACATCATCGACTAATTTCCCAAAAAGGACATAGAGTGTTGGGCATGCATTGTATTCGAAGGAATTTGGGAAGGATTACCCCATGCCATTCCTATTGGGAGAGGCATAGTAGTATGTCCGGGGTTCCATTGACTATGGAAAGAATTACCCCAGAATGGCATTCCAGAGGAGGGAACGAATCCTTGTCCTGAATTCCAAGGTCCTGCTATGTGTGCCCCTTGTGCAGAAATAATACCCTACGCAGGAGTGGATTGTCCAAAAATGGGGTTGCCCCAGTCGGGAAAGCGAATGATGAGACAATGTTGTCACCAAATGTTTTGTTCCAAGAAAACAGTGTCAAACCTATCGGCATACTGTGTGAAGGTGGTCCCTGACTCCTCGCTCCAAATAAACTATTGTGTGTAGGTTGCCCAGTGGATTGTTGATGCAGACCACCAAGCAAAGGGGACGAAGGAGGGATATGACCTCCTGCATAAGGAAAAGCATTAAAAGGGACAGGAGTGCCCCCAAGGTGACCTTGCAGAGGAGCGCTAGAGCTCCCTGCCCCCAGACCCAAAGTCTGTAAAGTGGAGTAGGTTAGTACAAGACTTGTACCCAAACTAGGCATACCATATAAGAACGGATGGCCTATCGCACTAGGTGTGAAGGGGTTTGTGGCCGCTACCATAGACGGGTTCGGTCCACTATGCGACGTAGTTTTGGCCGAGACCATGGTGGCTCAGACTGACAACGGTAGGTTAGGAGATGACTCTCCTATGGTGGAAACTGTGGTGGGAATTGACAAATTCCCAGAAGAAGTAACAACATTTGTTTCCATTGCTGTGTGAGGCACTGTCTGGCGTTCGTGAAATTGGATTGGTACAATAAACGGTGCCAAGATATCAGTGGTTGGGGTTTCAACTAAGCCAAGATAAGTTGCTTCAAGGTCCAAAATGGTTGATTCCTCCAGGGGTTTTCGGGCACAAAGGTTTGTAACACGGTTGCCTCAAAAGACCCTTGTTGGTCTAGCTTCCACCGTAATGGTGGCGGGGGTGGCTCCAGTGTAACCGGTGGCAGGCTAAAAAGCCTTCATGACCAACGGAGCTCAGGATCCTCCAATGTGTGAGAATATCCAAGACACGCTAAGGTATTATAAATGTTCAAAAGTAACACACACTAAAAAAATCTCTTAAGAGATAAGAAAAGAAATCACTAAACTATTTGGAAGAACAATTACAACAACCAACACTAGAGCAACTTACCAGTGCAAGTGAAACTCGAACATGGAAGCACCCTCTGGGTATACTCTGCAAAACGTGGCTCGATGTCTATCCTAGGTACCACGGTATACCCCTGCAGTCACCTGTGTATGTCCCTAAAAAGATTGGCAACTAGGTTGCCAGCACGTGAACAATCACCAGGCGGGTAAAGTTGAAAGTCGAGTAGACCACAATGAGCAGGGTATCGAGACCGAAACCTATCAAGGGTATCGAGAGAAAATGGTTTGGAAGACAAATGAGGACCTCGAATGGATTCAAGACCCATGAATCCCCGTGGAAAATGAAAACGACAGAATCCCAAAACAATCCCTCTATATGTGTTCTCCACTACGATTGGTCCAGCTTTGGAGGGGTTATTTTTGCTACCTTTCTGCACGCGACCTCCTTTTTATCCCCTATGTTAGAGGGGGGTCCCAGATAAATTCCACAAAACTAGACTTTGACACTCCCTATCTCAAACTCTAATGTTTGGTTTTGAATGGCCTTGAAGAGTTTCCTCTCCAACCTAATCCAAGGCCCTAGTCCTGAACTAGTTTGTGAACCCTACAAACATAAAAGTCTAGTATATTTTAAAATTAGCGTTGCTTTTATGTATTTGTCTTACGTCAAGGGGTATGAGGGTGAAACTGATGATGTGTAAAAGACGAAAGAAAAAGTAAATGAAAAAGCTGGAAACGAAAAACTTTTACTGAATGCAAAATTTCAACAACTTTTCACAAAGAAAGATTTTTAATTTTTCTAAGATTTTGGACCGCAAACTCAAAGGAATTTCACTTGACTACGAGCTACTTATGATCTAAGTGAACTAAAAAAACTTTTGAAATAAAATACTTTTCCCTAGCTAATGATGCAGAAACACACTCTTCAACCAAAGAAGAAAATGAAAGGAGATTTTTTATTTATTTTTATTTAAGTGCTAGTAAAGAAAGAAAGGGAAAATACTGACAAGCAAAAAACCAAGAAAAACAATTCTGGCTTAAAGTGCAGATCACAAAGAATCAGATTAAAGAATCACACAATGGAAAGTGTAAAAACAATGACTCTCACGCTTGTCTAAAAACCATAATTTTTTTTTATTTTTTTATTTTTTTGTCAACTATTAACTGAGAAAAAGAAGGCTAAGGGTAAGATGAATCCTAAGCTACAGATTGTTCAAACATAGATTCAAACACCTGAGAGGAATACTTCTTATCAAAGGAGGGGATGACTGCCCCACCCTGAACAAAAAGTAGCATGTACAAGCACGTGACTGTCACTCAAACAACATGCATGCAAACGTGTACTGAATAGAGACAGAGGGCATGTACACGTGGGCTAACCTTGTACAGGCTGTGTGTATATCTAAACGCTAAGGAAAAATATGAAAACAAACAGACCAAACCAGGAAGAGGCCTCTGGTATTGATAACTAGGATCCCTTGAAGGCTTGGATACTCTTTCTAATAGAAAAACAAATAATGCAAGGAAAAATAATAAGGCAAAAAACAATCTAAGATAGGACTGTTAGCAAACAAGACTTGGACAAAATTCCAGAAAACCCCCTGAGAATGTGTGATTTTGACAGGGAAGAGGAGGACTGCCTCTAAGGTTATCTGAACTCCTACACATTACTGCTATCTCTACAACTAGCGTTCAAACACATGTTGTAAGAGGATAGGGTGCGGGTACACACGTTCAGGCCTTATGCAGGTCACGTGTACCTCTATTTGTCTCAAAAAACACAGTCAGGCAAAATTCAGGGAAAGCTGGTATGGAAAACTAGACTCCCTACTAGCTCAAACCTTACAGAAATGAAAGAAAAAGACAGGCAAAGAAAAAACAGAAAACCTAGTCTTTAAACTACCCAAAAACTTAAAAAAAAATTCCAAGAACCCTAAAGAGTATTCTCCCCAGTACGGTCGCCAATTCTGTTGTTGGGAAAAACACTCTACGGACTAGAAAAATAGAGTTCAGACTTTGCATGCAGATTTGACCGAATAGAAACTACCTTCTACCTACATCCCTAGATTTAAATCCCCTTTTCTCAGTAAATGCATGGAAAGGATCACCTACCTTATTACTAGTGTTTGATGTCGATCCTCCGTTGTGCTTGATTACTTGTTCACGATGCTCCTTCCAAAGATGACCTGCACTCAAGATAAAAAACAACTATGCATGCATGCTACTTCTATACTCATGGGTTAGAAATCAAACATAAACTAATCAAATCATAGATAGTTCATGAATTGGGACGGGAAAATAATTCTTTTTATTATTTAAAGTGAGTCAAATTGCAAAATTTGAGACCGGCCACCGCTCCTTAAACCTGATCCCGAGCTCCTCTTCTTCTATCCTTCAACTGCTTTGCGTTAAATCTCCTTTGGCATGAGGAAAGGCTAAAGGGTTGGGACAATGGAATACACAAATGGGCAGAGTTTCTTCGCTATATTTTTTCCTCCTTCAAATGGTACCCCTACCCCTTCTTTTATAGGCTAGAAGGAGCTAGGGTTTTGGATGAACCCTCGGCCATGCATGGTCGGGAGTTTCAATTAACTCACCCATAGATTTTTGTTCCGTTGGCAACTTTCCTTTTTTTGTGCTTTTGTAGGTACACGTGGGTTGTTGTGAGTCAGCCAGCGTGTACATGCATGTAGTAATGGGTTAGGGCGTGTGGGCCTTTACACAAGAGGATTTTCAAAGAGTTGTTCAACAGAGTTTTGGAAAAGAAGGGAAATGAGTTGGCCTTGTTATCACCCTATAAGTTATAGGATCAACTGGTGACTGGAATATTATCTCTCTCTACTATTTTTGTTGACAAATGATTTTTCATTCTGCAAATAATTTGAAAAAAAGAAAAGAAAAAGAAAAAGAAAGAAAAGAAAAGAAAAAGAAAAGAAAAGAAAAAGAAAGAAAAAGAAAAGAGGGCATAAAATAATTTTGATAAAAGCCCCATGCAATAATAGTAACTTGGTCCATACCTTTCAAGCATGGCCAAGTTCTTTTTAAATTGATGTTGATAGGATTAGTGAATAAGCTTGGCTAAACTATTCAATCTTAGCCAAGCGATATAGGGTAGATTAGTGAATAAATCTGGCCAGACTGTCTAATCTTGGTCAGATAGCCCCAGGGTAGAGTAAATTCTTAACCCAACTGTCTAATCTGGGTTAATTGTCATAGGAAACTAGGTTAGAATATAGGCTAGTGTCCTTACTTCAATAAAACCATCTTGATGATCAATGTTACACCATGATTTGGATACCTAAAAGGTTGTTTGGCTAACCCCTTGGTGGTGTAGACATGAGAAGCATTGGGAAAAAACCCGTGAAATGCACTTATCCTAAGTTTCTCAGTGCATTTATTTTCCCTACCCCACTTATGCTCCGTTCATATATCAATGGTCTGGATGATTGCACCTAGATCTATGGTGAACAGATATTTTCGGACCCCCTCGACCATTCTATCTTTAACGGAGGGGGGGGGTCCGAAATTGCTGATAAGACCCACGCGCATCTGGACGGCTCAGGTTTAAGCACGTAGATCTATGATCAATATTGGATTTCGGACCCCCCCATTCGTTCTGCCTTTAATGGTGGGGGGGAGGGGGTCCGGAATGTGTGATAAAGAACGTGCACAGATCTGCGACCAAGAAACAAGCACACAGATCAATGGATCAAGGTGTTTTTCGGACCCCCCCGACTGTTCTGCTTTTAATTGAGGGGGGGGGGTCTGAAATGGAATCTTCCCTCTGGTGGGCCCCTATCTATACATGGCATTAATCTACTGATCCTGAATCCCACCACCTCCTACCATCTGACATACCTTCGTCACTTCCTGATTTCATCATCCACCTTTTCCGAAAGAGTCACGTCCCATAATTTATGTCAATCCTTCCCCCTCATTCACTCGTGGAAAGCCCCCTCACCATGATTTCTACCCCAATCAGTAACCGCCACTTCACCTGTCCGTATTTCGTCAGTTGTCGTCACCTACCATATTACATTCTAAGTGATCCGTTGGCCATTTATTATTGGATAACCTATCTGTTAACCAACTGACCTGTCTCCCGTGCCCAACGGACACCCATTTACTCAAAACTCTCACTCTTCCTACTTTCACCATTTACCCACTCATCGCACCAAGAAAATTTACACCATTTTCTCCTCCGTTACAATCAGTTGCCCCCATCTAAAATCATCCTCGCTAATGTTTTTTTTCTTGCAGGTACTATTGCAGTAATGGTGCCAAAGTCAAAACAAGCAGAAAGAGAGGAGAATCTGTTTCTCTCTCCTCCTGTCGACCTTGACAGGATTCCACTGGCCAACAAAGATCGCTTAATCACATATACAAATTGCAATTTCAATTTCGCAGACCTTCAGTCATGGCTCAAGGAAGTTTTCCTAGACCAGAGTGATGAAATTGGACTCTGGGAGTCCAACTTACCCCTATATATCTTCCCTCAGATACACCCTTTTCCAGAGTTTTCCCTCAAGTGCCAAGCCCACTACATTCCCAAGCAAAGAGTCGTTGTTTCCTCGTCTGGAGAAATTATGTTCCTCATCACACCTGAAACCATCGACCAAATGATGCAAATCCCCCAAGTTGACTCTGCATCACCTTTTAACCTTGAAATTCTCACAGAATTATACCAGAAAATGACCTCCCCCCAAGAGCTCAAATATTTGAGCTTTTCCTCCCACCATCTGCTCAATTTCCCTCCACAAATACCCCTTATCCTTCTTCCATGTTTT
>ML787389.1:162642-179178 GCA_009831015.1 Picea engelmannii | reverse complement strand
GTAGAAGAAGAAGAAGAAGAAGATGGAGGAGAGGGTGGTGGAGAAGCACCATTCCCTCCATTTCCATTTGGAGTTTTATCACCACTGTCTCCCTTATGCTTTGAAGGGTTGGAGCCTTCACCTTGCAACAATGTATTCCTTTCTATCAAGATCTTCATCATTTCTCTCCTTTCCATGACAACCTTTCTGAGATTGTCATCTTCTGCAAGAACATGTTCATGGCTTTCTTCATGAGCCATACTTGGTGAATGCCTCCTTGAAAATTGCGATGATTGTATATGCTTCCTCCTTGAAGGATGAGAACTTGGCTCCACAAGTTGACCTTATCCTCTTGTGAGTTTCAACCTTGTGAGCATTAGAAAACAAAACACTTGCAAATAATCAAGTCTTCAAAAACCAATGCTCTGATACCAACTTGATCTAAAAATGAAGAAGACTTAAATTCTTGAAAATATTTGCAAGTAAAATTTATGTGTTAAAATAAAATGGTTCAACTTTGCAACACATCATTAATAGGATTTACTCATTCAAGATGCATATAAACAACAACATAATCAATTAACAGAAAACACATAACACAACAAATGATAAAGGAGTTCACCCCTCTCTTGGGCTACATCTCCTGGTCCAGCTTCCAATGGATCATTTGTATTATTTTCTCAAAGTTCTCAAAAATGTGCTTTATAATGCTCAAACTTCCAAATAGACTGCCCCAATGGCTTCAGAACGTCCAAAAACCCCTAGCTAGGCTTTTTCGGCACCTCGTTTGGCCAAAAATTGAAGAAATTAGGCTTCCTGGAAGTCCCCCCTTCAAGCTTGTTGTCTTTGCATATACAAATTGCACCTCCCATGGATCAACCTAGCCCACACGCAATTTAAAGCATATAAACCTGGCACTAAACACAACCGCACAAACGGTGCAAACTGTAGGACGATTACGGGTGCACCTAGCCCCTAACCGCCAAGGCCGAAGTCGTATGGGCATGTGACCAAGTGCATTTTCAAATAGGGCTCCATCCCATAGGAAAATAGAAAAGTAACATGTGGTGGGTCGTTCAACTGTTTAAACCACAAATCAAAACCCAAAACGCGTGCGCCCATTTCATTGGAGTCATATGATATGGTGGATATAACCGCGGGTTGGGGCTAAGCCTCAGCCCGGACCCCTCGTCGACCATACATAAAGTTTAATTTAAATGGATTTAAATCCACATATATAACAAGGAACAAAGTGGGACATGCTGGCAGTGCGCACTATGTGAAGGATTTACATGAGTGTGGAGGTCACGGGGTTGAACCCGGTGGACTCCAATAAATTTTAAACGAGCAACCAATAATATGGTGCCATGTGGCATCCCATGACTGGGCCATGTGGCACCGTACAACCAACCACAATCTGCCACATGTTGCAATACCATTCGTCCAAACCTTCCAACTGTGCCACTCAACTCTGC
The DNA here is from genome assembly GCA_009831015.1 of Picea engelmannii. Taxonomy (NCBI): domain Eukaryota; kingdom Viridiplantae; phylum Streptophyta; class Pinopsida; order Pinales; family Pinaceae; genus Picea; species Picea engelmannii. Next base: position 177,724 of record ML787389.1, on the reverse strand, counting down.
CATGTGTCGTACGAACTGCCACGTCAGCAGCCGTACGGACTGTACAGTCAACACCCCATTTTTTATGCCTATTTGTCATTGTGAACAGAACGCGATATCTCTCACTCCCGACGTCCGTTTGAACCCAAATGAGTTGCATTGGGTTCGCAATGACAAGGTCTATCTCATTCGATTTGAAGTGATTCCAAGAACTTTGAATTTTTGAGCAAAATTTGATCCCCTAATCAATGGGAGACTATATCACTCGACTTCATAACAGGTTTGCCAAAAACTAAGAAACAAAATGACTCTATCATGGTGGTTATAGATAAACTCAGTAAGTCTGCACACTTTATTCCTATAAAGTCTACTTTTAAAACTATAAACATTGCTGAAATATTCATGAAAGAAATCTTTAGACTGCATGGTATTCCTAAAATGGTGATTTCAGATAGAGACGTAAAATTCACATCCGCCTTTTGGAAGGAATTGTTTGCAGGGATCAATACTAACTTGAATTTCAGTACAATTTATCATCCAAAAATGGATGGATAGACTGAAAGGACAAACCAGATCATGGAGGATATGCTCTACATGTATGTGAGAACAAAACCGAACAAGTGGGAAGACTATTTGCACTTGGTAGAATTTGCATATAACAATGGGTACCAAACTTCGGCTAAGTTAAGCCCTTTCGAAATACTGTACGATAGAAAATGTATGACGCCAATCAGTTGGGATAACCTGGCTGACAGACTTATGGTCGGACCCAAAATGCTCCAAGAAATGGAGAACATGGTTAGAAAGGTACAACAAAACTTGAAGGAAGCACAGGATAGACAGAAGAGTTACACAGACCAGAAAATATGACACTTGGAATTTCAAGCAGGAGACCATGTTTATTTGAAAGTCAAAGCTAGAAAAAATCTCATTGAAATTAGGGAACTGTGCCAAATTGGCACCCAGGTTTTGTGGGCCCTTCGAGATACTAGGTTGAATTGGACCCATGGCATACCAACTTGCACTTCCAGCTAATCTAAGAATTCATAATGTATTTCATGTTTCATTGTTGAAAAAGTATATTCATGACCCTACTCATATGATTGATTGGAACTTGGTGTAGGTGGAACCTGAAGGTGAATTCCAGGTGGAACCCCTATGCATTCTAGACCAGAGAGAAATAACACTTCGAAATAGAGTCGTCGCTCAGGTAAAGGTGCAATGGAAGCACTTTAGTCTTGAGGAGGCCACTTGGGAATTGGAGGGAGACTTGAGGAAATCTCATTCAATCCTGTTCTAGGAAAGGAATGAACACTGAGGACAGTGTTTTATTTAAGGGGGAAAGGATGTGACATCCCCAAAATAAAGAAATTGGACAAAATAATTTAGAATCTAAAAGTGCTGGAAATTTATTTCCGTTTTTAGTAAATTCCGAAATTGGAAAATTTTTGCCAATTATGGCAATTTTGAATTTCGAATTTTATGATTGTAATAAATGATTTGACTATTGGGCAGAGTTATGATTTGTCCCAACTATCTACTTGACCATGACACTTGTATGAAAAAGGAAAGAAAAGAATATTTTATATTGATTGCAGGAGGACAAATGGAGCAACCATGTTGAATTTAGTTGACCATGACTCCATGAGTGGGGAACACATTGAAATTAACTCTGGGATGATTGTTACAAGTGGAAAATCAGTGATTTGACCAATGGCAGCCCCTAAAACTTGTTATGTGTGAAACTGAAACTAGTTAATCCTTCCATTGGAACATAAACGAAAAACTGGAATCATCAACCATATTAATTCTGGGAAAGAACCAAACCTTAGGCATAATCACTATGCATGGCCGATTCAGTTCAGAAAGGGTTATACATCTAGTAATGAGATTCAATTCTGGAACAAAATAACTATGATAGCCCGAATAGAAAACCAAATTTATATTATACAGAGGAGAATACCTCCGAGTTCAAAACCCCCAAGAGATCTAATACACATGATATAATGAGCATTGTTTTTTTTTTAACAATCTACGGTCTAGTTACCAAAGTCCAACCAGGTGCACACTGTGCGATGGTTCGGTATACTAGAAATCATTTTATACAATTCGGGGCATACCCCAGAACTTGAAATTAACTTCTTGGTGGGGTTTGAATCATGACAAATAAATGAGAAACTGCGTAGGAACCCAAATACCTTTTGACGAAGCGAGGAGGGTGTCCCCATGCTTCAGCATGCTTACACCTGTACAAAAGTAATGAAAAGCATTAAAACATAACAAAACATGATAAGGTATTTAAGTTACAGAATAGAAAATGACTAGAAATGGGCCTATTGAATACTTAACTGAAGTAGAGGATGTATGCCTCCTGTCGTCGTTCTACATCGCCAGACCGAAAGGGGAAGGGGTGTTCACACTTCCCTGATGGGTACCCTCTCACACCAGGGGCCCATCATTAATAAAAGATACCAGAGTAAAATTCGAAGGGTTATTACAGGAGTAACATAAAGAATAAAAGGCGTAAAACAATGCATGGTAGACATAAACTTTCGTATGTTCAACTTAAACAGAAGAGATTAAACGCGTTCAGCTAGAACTTCACTTCTAAATCGATGCTACCATTTAACACTAAAGTCTACCATAGAAGACTAAGAAACAATAACAAGGATTCAACAGACTACCCAACGGAGGAAACATGAGATCATAACAAGGGTTTAACTGAACCAGGAAGCAAAATAACAAGGGTTTAACAGACTATCCAATGGAGGAGAACAAAGAATAATAGCAAGGGGTTTAACCGATTAAGTTCTCGACTTTCATGATAAACGTGGTGATACGAGTAATGGCTCAATCCGACAAGTCGTATGGTGCAGTAATAGGGATAAACTAGAATAGGATATTCAAAACCCTTACCCAAACAAAACCCGACTCCTTTTCTTTCTAACACAGTACCCTGGAAATAAGACATGGACATTATCAAAGAATAGAGGTGTGCACAGACCCATAGACAAGGTAGAATGTTTGTTTAAAAATGTAAATAAACGGAGAGCCGAAGGTAAACTTACCATACCGAACAACTATCAGGAAAAACCACCAAGAACCTCCACGCACTTAGCACAGGGACTGGAATTCGTGTACTCTGGACATGAGGCTTGAGCCAACAAGGGCCTGGGTCTGTGAATTTTTTTCACAAAAACCTTAACTAGGGTGCAAACGGAAAGGCCTAAGATGGTGAACCCTATCTGACCCAAACCAAAAGCTGAATGAGAGTGAAAAGCATGCGAGTAACCTCCGAATGGAGAAAAAGGAGAGAAGGAGCTCGTACATAGACCATGTGATTATGGGGAAGGTGTCAACATTTCCTTTGAAGCATGTCGATCGAGCTCTGTGTCGAATAGACATTTTTCCAGGTGTATTAAATGTGTAGACATGCCTTTAAGGCATAGTTCCTTCCACCTGTATCTGTAGCTATGGGAATTAATGGCGAGGCAAGGTCTCACTACACTGTTTCATGTCGAATCCAACTACTCTACGTTAAACACCAAAATGGTTGGCCTTGTCATTACCTAACGAGTTGTGTGCCAACGATCATAATCCCTAACCTTTAATAGATTAACCCTCTGCGCGCTATAAATTAAAGGTGTAATTTTAGTGGCCGAAGTTAATCCACTGTACCTTTGTTTTCCGAATAAGATTAATTTCTCTTTGTAGATTGTATAATGCTACTTACACTTAAGGGATTGGTCTTCTATAGGCCTGGCACCTCTAACCTTGCATTATAGGATAGAAAGACTCTAAGTGGTTATTACTACATGTCTTAGAGTGGCTTAGGAATAAGATAGTGGATAGTATTGAGTTACCATGAGACAAATGGTCCCTAATTATAGACATGTTGCCGTATGTAACACTTTACCAAAATAAATAGCGACCCTATGTTAATAGGATAGAGGAGCGAAAGCAGTAAGATGAATGTACCTTAGGATAAACAAGTGATTGAATGACCTCAAGGACACAAAACTAATTAAATGTTCCCAAACAAAAAAAAAAATTGTATGTAAATTTTGAGGTTCATTACAGATGTTACATACACTCCCTCTTGGTCTAATATTCATCCTGAAGTTTCATAGTATAAATGCCGAAATAAAGTTTATCACAGTATCATATGTCTATCTATCAACCAAAAATGGAAACTGTTGGCGCATATCATATACATCTTCCTAGGTCGCCGAGTGCAGACTATAATTGTCCCACTGGACCTTGACCTACTCTATTGTTTGACACCGTAGATGTCGAATGTGATGATCCAAGATGCGGATCAGCTCAGCCATGAGCACACCCTCATCCGACACCCGCAATGTGCTCTAATCAAATCATGTGAAGGATCAATAAGCATACGCCTTAAGAATCGAGCAAGGCTAGTCATCAGGCCACAAGCCTCTCTTTTCCAAAATATCGTAGGATCCCTCGAACCTAGGATATATTTTAGCCCCCATTTTTTGAAACTATATCGAACTCTTATGCAGTTTCAGCCACAAAAAGACTCAATCGCCACAATGTAATTATGGTCGACACATCACACATCATCATAACTCTTATGTCGATCCAGCGCTTCCTTGATCCTTTGTCTTAAAGTTTTCATTTAATCTTTCAATTCTTGGATCGCTTCCAGTCCCACCTAGACCCTATCTACAAGCCGATCCCAAATCAAAGGCGCCTGACATGGTCGCCCGAAAAGAAACTTGAAAGGTACCATCTTAATGGCGCTTTGGTAACTATTGTTATAAGTGAATTCCACCAGTGGCAAGAATTCTTCCCAACACTTTGGTTGGTCCATCACATACATGCGAAACATGTCCTCCAAGGTTTGGTTCGTTCATTTAGTCTACCCATCAGTCTCCATGTAGCACCCTATTTCCCCCAGTTTGTAAAAATAACTGGACTGGCCATAACTGTGGCAAACTCATGAATGTGAATATGTGATGTGAATGGACCTTATGGAAAAGGTCAATAAATGTGAATAACATTATGAATTTATATTGCAGGATTTCTAAGAGGGGATGTGCAGAAAAAGAGACCACGATGGTGGTGGAAGGCACCTGGAAAGGTGGCGTTAACTTCCATCGAGAATTAATACCGTATTTGGACTTCACTGGCCCGGAGAACCAAAAGTGGCTCACTGGCCCTGAATTAAAGGTCTCGTAGGCTGGCAGGTTGATGGCTCCTCAAGAATTAATGAGGGATGGGGAGGTGAACCGCCCATCCATAGAGCCATCATGACTGACTAGCGCGAGGGAAATCACGCCACACGCAACCTCGCAAGAGGATAAGGCGTGGGGTGGAAGCGATTGGGGGAAGATGTGAGGGGAAGAAGAGAACTCTGGAAATATGCAGAGTGAGTGATAGCAGAGAGGAAGGAGATTAACCTTAGCTCCTGGTCACTGGAAAATAGAGACGCAGTCTCACAGCATCGTGGTCTCAGCTCGGGGGTGGCTAGTGGTAAATACGTTGGGAGTTTCTGAGCCTACAGTTGAGTGGAAACCAACACCCCTCTCAGTAGTTGCTTGACCCCTGGTGTTATTTATGATAAGTGTTTTTCCTCTGGCATCTTGAAATATATGTATTCTGATAATTATGCTCATAAGCTATGAAACTGTGAATGATTTCATTATAAGATTGCCTGTATGGTATTTTGATCAGTACTAGTAGTTGTATATTTGTATGGAAAGACTACGTATAGCTTATGTCCTCATGAATCATTATTTATATTCTTACCGACCTAATTCAGACTGCATGTCTGATTCATGGGAGAAAGGTACCCTTATATGCCTCAGATAGTACCCTAGGTAAGAACCTCCCCATAGAGATACCCTCCTTAAAAATCCCATCAAGAACTGGGAAAGCGAATGTGAAGGATTAAGGCCTTAGTAACCCTGCACGAGGAGGAACGATCCTCTGTAAAACCCGAGATGGCAAAATAAGGATGAAGTATCGAATCGACGGATGAGATTCCATCGAGATATATGTGGTCACTCATGACCGTCAGATCAGAGGAAGAAGATGGAGTGTTAAGTGTCTTAACCCTGATAGGTGTTAATCGACGGATGAGATTCCATCGGGAAATCTATGGTCAAGCATGACCATTAGATTGGTAGGAGTAAGTAGGGTGTTAAATTCCTTACCCCTTTTTTTTCTGTGTCTTCGTGGAAAACGAAGAATTTGGGACCGTAGATCTCCAAGGTCCATGGGAGTATCTAGACCGTTGATTTTTTTCCACGTTGAGGGAGTCGTGGAAGAATGCACGGGTAGGAACCAATCTGAGCCGTCAGATCTCAGCTGGAAAAACCAACAACCGTTGGATCTGTTAGGAGTTACCTGAGGGTTACGACCCCAGTGTATAGGGGTGAAATCCCCAGAATAGATCTAAGTCATCCGAATGACGGAGGCCACGTGTCATAAGATTACCCATTTTGGGAAATTGGGAATCGCAGAATTGGGATTCCTGATGATGATAGTTCGGGATTTTCCATGGTGAAAACCCCAAGATAGATCTGAGTCATCCGAATGAAGGAGGCCACGTGTCATAAGATTACCTATTTTGGGAAATCAGGAATCCTGGAATCGGGATTCCTGATGACGATTGTTCAGGATTCTCCATGGTGAAAACACCGGGATAGATCTGAGTCGTTCGAATGACGGAGGCCATGTGTCGTAAGATTACCTATTTTGGGAAATTGGGAATTGCATAATCGGGATTCCTAATGACGAGAGTTCAGTATTTTCCATGGTGGAAATCCCAGGATAGATCTGAGCCGTCCGAATGACAGAGGCCATGTGTCGTAAGATTACCCATTTTTGGAAATAGGGAATCGTGGAATCGGGATTCTTGATGATTAGAGTTCAGGATTTTCCATGGTGAAAACCCCATAATAGATCTAAACCATTCGATTGATGGAGGCCACGTGCCATAAGATTAACTGCATCGGGAAACCAGGGATAGAGAACTCATGAGTCCCGTGATCGAGACTTCGGACTCTCATGATGATAAACCCTGATGAATGGACGAGATTCTTTCGGAGGATCTTAGGGTCTGTAATGACCGTTATATGTGAGGGAGAGATGTTGGCTTTAATTCGAGGCATGAATGCACATTAAGTAAAGTAACGAGTATTTTTGGACGACCAGAGTCCACCCGCCCAAATCTACGGCTGAGGTTTCATTCTGGAGCCCCCTTGCTGTTCTGCCTTTAACTGTGGGGGGGGGGTCTAGAATTAGACGTGCAACTCTCAAACAATTGAGATTAATTCACTGAGATCGACGGGGCTCAGGTGAATTCTAGACCCCCCTTGCCATTCTGCCTTTAATGGGGGGGGTTCGGAATAGTGTGGTGTGTGAAATGGGCCCCCCTCCTGTTCTGTTGACTACCGTGTCACAATTCCCCTCTGCCACCTGTACTCCACTTACCCGTGCGATGGGGCCTATTCTCATTGGCCATTTTCTAACCCTATAGGGATTCATCCCTATTGGTCGGTCACTAGCCCTGTCGGGGTTCGGCAGTTGCAGAGTCAAACGATTCGACATCACTATAGCGCCGAGGCGTGAAATACAAAATACACTGCATTGATTTGAACTGTGATCATGACCTGCAATCACATGGGAATGGAGAGAGAAAGAGTGTTTCAGGATTAATCCGTAAGTGCGGACACAAACCGATCTCCCTAGATCCACCTGGATCTAGAACAAAGAAGGACATAATAATACTCTTTCCCTAGATTTAGACTATTGACTGAACTAGGAGGCAAGGATCATGTACATACCTTATGAATGCTTCCTTGGGTATCTGTTGTACCAGTTTCACTCCAATGCTCTTACATCGTCAAGACCACAACAGTACAAACCAATCAAAGTGAAGACAATTCAATATATTCAACAACTAATCTATACATATGATCAAGGAGTTATGTAATAAAGTGACATCAGCTTTATGGGAAAGGGACATATTACTGTATTAAATTGATAGAAAGTAAGACTTACAACCTGAGCCTTGATGTTGTATATCTCCTTTTGAGGGCTCCTAGATCTAACACACACACACTTGCTCATGCATGAAGAAGATTAACCACTTTTGATAACCTTGTTGGTGTCTCTAGCTGCTGTAGCATCAATCCTTCATACAATCTTCCACTAATTCTCCAATCAATCTCTTGCTAGTTTGCTTCTAACCTTTTCCATGAGCATTCCCCTCAATATATAGGAGAAAATAGATTAGTTACTTGGATAGGAATGATCCCAAGATATCAGGAAAGACAGTACTTAGATAACCATTCAAATGCCAACTCATCATTCTAGAAGATTCCCTTCTAGAAGGTTCGAGAATTTATCTTTTTCCTTCTTTTAGAAGATGTTCACACCCTGATAGTTAGGTACAGTGTGAACGTCTCACACCCTAGCTTAATACAGCCTGCGAGAATCAAGCATTCTCGCAGGCAAATATATAGGTAGCCTGCGAACCTCCCTTAAAAATATGATTTCTGGAAGCAGACAAAGGTAACTTTTCTCAGGAAAGTGTTCTAGTGAAGAGCCTGATTTCTCCATCATCATTACATCATTATGAAGACCAAATTTATGGATAACAAAATGCCCCCCAAAGTCTGAGATTGGAACCAGTGACAGTCGACAGACTTTGTAAGCTGCATGTGTGTGTCAAGAACCAAGAGTGCATCTAATCGGAAACCTGCAAACATCCAAGCATCGACATAATATCATATATACCAATTTCTGAGGTAGGCATTCCCATACTCATATCATAGACTGATGACATCAAAGGTCATGGCCACCAATGATACACTGTGGATCCATACCATCACAATATAGCATAGCCACCTTAATACACTGTGGATCTATGCGATAAATTTTCAAATCAAGACGACATAGCCATGAATCATACACAGTGGATCTATGTGTCACAATTTATATATACTCCATCGCAACCTGGATCACAAATATAACATCCAGGGTCTTCAATCCCATCGCTCAAAGTACGAATCTAACCATGTGATTACATGTATTGAAGTCGAACATGGTAGAAACCACTTGATTACCGGTCATTGATGAAACCATTAACAAGTGTGAGGGAAATCACCATTGATTTCAATGACTCCCAAGGTACCATAGTACAATCCATCGAGTGTGAATAAATGAGTTGATGTCAAACATCCGATAGAATCTTTCGATCAGGGATCAATGATGTAAACCCACTGTTGAAAGCTAGAAACTTGCCATTGAGGCATGCAAGCTCCAAGGTACTAAATAATTTCTAAGTCTTGATTCCGGATAATGTGCTGAAGTCGACGAAACAAAACGCATCACAGGAGGGCCTTTATGTATCCCCCATCAATAACAAGAAATGAGTAACAGATTTTGAAGGTGAAACATAGCAGTTTGTAAATTGGACCGGACACAGGGAAGGCCAACATGGAGAGAATGGATAACTGCAGATGGCTGACTCAACATAGGTTTCGGATGGAATTCTCTTGAACATATGAATGACACAACCAATGATTTGGCAGCATTGAATCAAATATGACACATGGAATGACCTTTCTATCAAATCGAATGAGAGACAAATGGATTTCCCAAACCGGCTTCAAATGATGAATAGGGGGTGTCATGTTCAAGAGCGACACTTACTGCCAATCAACACAAAGATGAAACATATCCCTTTCCCAAATTTCCCCCCACCATTTCTGGCAAGTATCTCTTTATTTTTACGCAAGCTTGAAGAGGATCACATATGCTTGTTGATATAAGCTCATCCTTCGGATGAGTCCCTCGGAGTATTTTTAACGAACCCTAGGAAGGAGTGGTTCGGTCCCATCATGGGTCTATCAATGTTTGTTTAATGAGTCCAGAGATAGTAAACTCGAAGGTTTTTCAAGATTATAGAGTTTGGAAAAACACTTAAAAGAGAACTCTCTCAGTTCCTTTTTCGTACAGTAGTCCAACGAGACCGAAAAAGGGTTAAACTATCGCTCGAAAGATGCATACTTCGAATACTTTATCGAGCGTGAAAATAACAAGTTCGCTCAACAATCTTTTCATGTTTAGAGAGTATGAAAAGAGATTAAAGAAAACTCCAGGGGGTTCCTTTTTCATATAACCACAGCGAGCCTGAAAAAGTGATAAAATGACACTCGATCACGTTCTTATGTTTTTTACAAGCACAAGAACGGACAAAAAGGAGCTCGATGTTTTATGAAAAAACCATAAAAAACAATCAAAATCACACCACACCAGGGAAAATTCTGTCCATAATCATCCAAGTTACACACCTGCAAGTCATTATACTCATTTTCACATTAGTGATTAGGTTATTAGGTTTAAATAATAAATAAACATAAAAACCCACATTTGATATAGTAAAAAGTAATTAAAATGAGCAAATAACTAAATTCACTATATCTTTTCACATTTTTACCATTGAGTTCCAAAAACCCTCATTTTACCCTCTACATTCGGTGTCGATTTCCGGGAGCTACAGGGGACCATTTGACGAGCCGTCAGCAGCATCTTGGTGAGTTCTTCATTCCTGATCTTTTCATGGTTTAAAATTTAGATTTCATTGGTTAAAAGTTTTGTTTTAAGTCATTTTTTTGGACCATATATGCGTGGAGGCATTCTCGCAGGTGGCCCATACGGGACCTGCAAGAATGACTCATTCTTGCAGGTTGGCCTTAAGACGCCTACGATAAGTTCGCACTGTGCATAATATGTCACCTGCGAGCAGTGCAGAACTCAAAAATTTTTGAAACGTTTAGCCAATGGAAAATATTCTCTTCATGAATAAGATCATTAATCATGTTTGTATGTTTCTTATGCAGGTAAATAGCCAGAAATATGGTGCTCGAGTGGCGAGAACGAGAACACGAGGAGGATAATGAAAACACCGAGAATGACCCTCCAACCATAGCTACGTTAAGAGATTGTGGTCTCTTAAAATACTTCTGCATCCCGGGCATGAGAGCCCAAGTCCAATTATTGGAGTACCTAGTCCGAATGTGGGATCTGGACCAACAAGTTTTCATTGTGGGAGCTCATACATTAGCTATTGACATCGAGGACATATATTTCTTGACTGGATTATCCAAGTGTGGGTCCCATGTTAGTCTGACCGGCGGAAAAGGTGGCGGTTTGAAAATGAGTGAATACTGTAACCAATATTGTGTACTCGAGGCCGAAAGAAAGAAAGGGAAAGTAGCAATCTGGGGAGTAACTGACTTGACTCTCCGCACTATTCTCTTCACGATTGCTCGGATGGCTGGAAGTGTCGCTCCCCATATGGCATTGCAGAGCTATTTCCAGTATGCCATCGAGTGTACTGAGCCCCGGGTATTTAACTGGGCTGATGCAGTATTGCATAGTATCAAAAAATAGTTGACTAAGTGCAGGCGGGGAGAACTAAAACAATTTGGTTATGGATCGTTGTTAGTGTCCTTCTTCCTAGAGAGGGTTCCTGTATTTCGTCTACAGGCTGAGTGGGACCTTCCTGGTCCTAGGGATCCAAGGATGTTACGATGGTGTTGGCTCATGGCCCGGCATGTGGCAGGACCAATCATCAAATATGACGATATTTTCTTTGACTGGTTGCAAAACTAGATGCTGATGGTTGATGACTACGCGTATGCCGGGTTGGATTTCTGAGGAGATCCGGATCTAGCACTACCTGAGGACACTCAGTGAGGAGACCTCAGTAAAAAGTACACAAATTTTGTCTTTTTTAAATGTTTTTGAATTTTTGTATTATATTCAAATATTCATTCAAAGACTAACACAAAACGTTTATCGATAACATAGATGTTGGAGCATATAGACCTGCTGGCTCTTCTCCTATCCAACGACGAGGAGAGGCAGCAGCAGTAGTACCACAGTATGTCGAGGATTATCTGACAGTGGAGCATAATTTAGAGGGCTTAACAGCCGACATTCCAGATATGACTCTGGAAGAGATTCCATGACGCGATCAGCGTCACACTGTAGGAGTTTCTGCAGCTATGGGTCGACTGCTCCACAGAGTAGCTAGGGCAGTAGTGTGTTACCGTGAACTTCATCCATGACATCACCTTGTAGAAGCTATAAGCTTCAATTTTTGATATTTTGGTCTTCGGACAAACCTTTTTAAAAACAAACGCTTTTGATCGTTATATATATAGATGGTTTCTACCGGCTTACTTTACATTGTGTGGATTTAAATGTGTTTGATTTATAAATGATTCAAATGTCTGTCCAATACATAATTAGATAATGCATCGGTTAATGTATTAAGATGTCGAGGAATATGCTGATATTCAATGTGATCAAAATACCGTTCCAAGAGGCGAATCCGCAAATATACCCTTAACAAAGTAGGACTTCGAATAGAGTAGAAATTACTTAGCTGTAGCACCACAAGTTGCGAGTCAAGTCGCACAACCAAATGATGAATTCCGAGGGATATAACATCAACCAATAATTCAATGATGGCGCTATACTCTACGATGTTGTTGGTCGCACAGCCGAGACATACACCTCGTAAAGATATAAGTTCGTTTGTTGGGGCATAGATTGCCCATGCAGTGGAAGCTAGGTTCTGAGTACTACGGCTAGCACTATCAGCGAAGCCAATATAAGGTAGTGAAAACTCCGACATCTGGCAATCAAACACAAAGTCACGTAAGGGTAGAGATCAGATAACGTCAAAAGCAAACCAAAGTAACACACACAAAGTCTGATACATAAAATACAAGTACTTGTGCACAAATAACTTATGCATAGTACTTCTTCAAGTACAACCCATTCCTGGGTTCACTCAAAGGTATACCATCGTAATCAACCAGCTCATACGCTCCTTTATCCAAAACTCGACGAACAATATAGGGACCTTGCCACATTGGTTCAAATTTCCCAGCTCCTAAGACATCTTTATCCTGTTCATATAGAAGAACAAGATCACCCTTAGAGAAAACACGAGGCTTAACATGTTTTTCATACTGTGCCTTGACACGTTTCTTCTGAGCTTCAATCACTAGAGTGGCATCACATCGAGTTTTGTCTAATCGCATTAGATACAATAGATGCTCTTCTTCGGCAGAAGTATTGGGTAAAAGTTCGACATCTAGCTTCAGAGAAGGTATTTCACATTCTATTGGTATAATGGTTTCCACACCATAGACTAATCGAAAGGGTGTAAACCCCGTAGCGGATTTGACAGATGTTCGATATGCCCACAATGCCAAAAACAACATCGTGTTCCAGCTGGTTTTATGAATTCCTATCATCCGATGCAGCATAGTTATAAGAACCTTATTAATTGCTTCGACCTAGCCATTAGCTTGCAGATAATAGGGTGTTGAGTTATCATGACGAAGACCCAACTTTTCCGTAAGTTCAGACATCATAAAATTTTGAAAATGACTACCGTGATCAGTAACAATAGCTTGAGAAACACCGAAACGAGCTATGACATGGTTGAAAATAAAAAACGTTGTAGTATTTCCAGTATTATCGAATGTTGGCATCGCCTCGGCCCACTTTGTGAAATAATCAATAGCTACAATGATGTAACCATGCCCCCCGACCGATTGAGGGTGACATGTCATGAAATCAATGCCCCATTTTGCAAAAGGACCAACTGAGATTACAGGATGAAGAGGAGAAGGATGCAACCGAATCTTCTGATTGTAGGTCTGGCAGGCATGACACTTCTAAACAACAGTAATGCAGTCATTGAATAAGGAAGGCCAAAAATATCCTGCACGTAGGATTTTCTGGGCAGTAGCATACCCAGACATATGTCCACCACATGCTCCAGAATGGTAGTCATTTAAAGCTTTCTCGGCTTCGTCAAAAGTCAGACAATGTTGAAATACAGAGTCAATTCCTTGAAGGTAAAGGGTATCGCCGAGGATAATGTATTGACGTGCTTGATAATGGATACGACGTTGTTCATTACTAGACAAAGAAGGCCGGAAATTCTGAGTTTGGAGATATATAGTGATATCTCCATGCCAAATATCGTTAGTGCTTATAAGGAAAAGAGATTCATCAGGTAATGAATCTACTGCTACATTTTTCGTGGAAGAGTGAGGAAAATCACATATCAATTCAGCGAAAACCAAGGATTTCTTAGACATGGCACGATCAAATTCCAAGTCGAACTCCTGGAGTATGACAATCCATTTGGAGTACTTGCCCCCTATCAATTGACGAGTCAAAATGTGTTGCATAGGGTTGCAATGCGAAATTACTGTAGTTTTCCTAGAAAGGATATAGTGACGAAAACGTTGAACCGCTTGAACAGCAGCCAAATCCAGTTTTTCAACATGTTGATACTTGATTTCAGTGGATGTGAGACTTCGAATCAAGTAATAAACAACATGTTCATCATGTGCATCATCTTCTTGAACAAGAACCATGCCGATGGTGTACTCCGAAGCAGCAAGATAAAGAAAGTAATCCCGACTATAATCCGGAGGGAAGAGAAGTGGAGCTTTCGTGAGGGACAACTTCAAAGCCTCAAAAGCATTGTTAGCTGCAGTATCCCAAACAAACTCTGAACCTTTCTTAAGTAGACGCGTAAAACCGCATGTAATTTCGGCATAATTAGGGATGAAACGATGAAGAAAGTTTGGTGTCCCCTGCAAACTTTGTAACTGACGCAATGAAGAAGGAGGAGGAAGATTAAGAATCGCCTCAACCTTAAGAGGATCTACCTGGATCCCTTGATGTGAAACAATGAAACCGAGGAGATGGCCAGACTCTACGCAAAAGACACATTTGTGAGGATTTAAACGAATGTGATAGAACCGAAAACGAACGAAAATTGCTCGGAGATGAGTGGGGTGATCGACTCGACGTAAATAATGAGCTGGCAAATCGTCCAAATAAGGTTGAACGATATGCTTTATATCGTGAAACGCATAAGACATAGCACGTTGAAACGTCGTGCCCGCATTCTTAAGAACGAAGGGAAGTTTTCTATAGGCAAAAGTACCCCAAGGACAAATAAAATAAGTTTTATGTTGGTCCTCAGGAGCGATGTTAATTTGATTATAGCTGGAAAATCCAT
>ML787389.1:128182-149947 GCA_009831015.1 Picea engelmannii | reverse complement strand
CAGATATTCATGAAAGAGGTAGTCAGACTGCACAGTATGCTGAAAGAGATAGTGTCTGACAGAGACACATTTTTTACTTCCAATTTTTGGAAATCACTGATGGTTGGATTGGAGACCAAATTGTTGTTCAACACCAGCTATCACCCTCAAACCAATGGACAGACATAAAGAGTGAATCAGACATTAGAGGATATGTTAAGGATGCATGTAATGCATCAACCCAGGAAATGGGAAGACTACCTGCCATTGGTAGAATTTGCCTACAACAACGACTACCAAGCATCCTTAAAAATGAGTCCCTTCGAGGTCCTCTATGGTAGACCGTGTAATACTCCAGTCAGCTGGAGTAATCCTGTAAATAGGATTTCTTTTGGACCTGACATGTTGAAAGAAATGGAACAACAAGTGACTCAGATAAAACAAAATCTGAAGATCACTCAGAACCGACATAAAATTTATGCTGATCAAAAGAGAACTCCAAGAGAGTTCAAAATGGGAGACCATGTATATCTCATAATTCAGCCCAGAAGGAGTTCCCTCAAAATGGGAGCTTGTGCCAAGTTGGCACCCCAGTATTGTGGACCCTTTGAGGTTCTAGAAAGAGTGGGACCTGTAGCCTATCGTCTAGCACTTCCTCCCACAGTAAAATAACATAATGTTTTCCATGTTTCATTATTGAAGAAATATGTACATGATGCTAATCATGTAATTGACTGGTCTGTGATCCAGGTGGAACCAGAGGGAGAATTTCTACCAGAGCCCCAATGCATATTGGACAAAAAGGAAACCCCACTCCAGAACCAAACCATTGCACAGGTAAAGGTGTAGTGGAGACATTTTGGCCCAGATGAGGCTACATGGGAAATGGAGGATGCCACGAGATAGGCATATCTGATTTTGTTTACTTCTATACATACAATTCATGTTAAAAGATAAGAACATCGAGGACTATGTTCCTTTAAGGGGGAGGGAATTGTAACACCCTGTTTCCCCCAATTTGTAAAAATAACTAGACTGGCCAGAACTGTGGCAAACTCATGAATGTGAATATGTGATGTGAATGGACCTTATGGAAAAGGTCAATAAATGTGAATAACATTATGAATTTATATTTCAGGACTGCTGAGAGGGGATGTGCAGAAAAAGAGACCATGATGGTGGTGGAAGGCACCTGGAAAGGTGGTGTTAACTTCCACCAAGAATTAATACCGTATTTGGACTTCACTGGCCTAGAGAACCAAAAGCGGCTCACTGGCCCCGAATTAAAGGTCTCGTAGGCTGGAAGGTTGATGGCTCTTTAGGAATTAATGAGGGATGGGGAGGTGAACCGCCCATCCGTAGAGCCATCATGACTGACCAGTGCGAGGGAAATCACGCCACACGCAACCTCGCAAGAGGATAAGGCGTGGGGTGGAAGCGATTGGGGGTAGACACGAGGGGAAAAAGAGAACTCTGGCAAGATGCAGAGTGAGTGATAGTAGAGAGGAAGGAGAGTAACCTTCGCTCCTGGTCATTGGAAAACAGAGACACAATCTCACAGCATCGTGGTCTCAGCTCGAGGGTGGCTAGTGGTAAATCCGCTGGGAGTTGCTGAGCCTATGGTTGGGTGGAAATGAGCACCCCTCTCAGCAGTTTCTTGGTGTTATTTCTGATAAGTGTTCTTCCTCTGGCATCTTGAAATATATGTATTCTGATAATTATGCTCATAAGCTGTGAAACTGTGAATGATTTCATTATAAGATTGTCTGTATGGTATTTTGATCAGTACTAGTAAGTGTATATTTGTATGGAAAGACTATGTATGGCTTATGTCCTCATGAATCGTTATTTATATGCTTACCAACCCAATTCAGACCGCATGTATGATTCGTGGGAGACAGGTACCCTTATATGCCTTAGATAGTACCATGGGTAAGAACCTCCCCATAGAGATACCCTCCTTAAAAAGCCCATCAAGAACCGAGAAAGCGAATGTGAAGGCGTAAGGCCTTAGTAACCCTGCATGAGGAGGAACGATCCTCTGTAAAAACCAAGATGGAAGCATAAGGATGAAGTATCGAATCGACGGATGAGATTCCGTCGGGAGATTTGTGGTCACTCACAACCGTCAGATCGGAGGAAGAAGATGGAGTGTTAAGTGTCTTAACCCTGATAGGTGTTAATTGATGGACAAGATTCCATCGGGAAACCTGTGGTCATGCATGACCATTAGATTGGTAGGAGTAAGTAGGGTGTTAAATGCCTTACCCCTTTGTTTTTTGTGTCTTCGTGGAAAGTGAAGAATTTGGGACTGTAGATCTCCAAGGTCCATGGGAGTATCTGGACCGTTGATTTTTTTCCATGTCCAGGGAGTCATGGAAGAATGCATGGGTAGGAACCAATCTGAGCCGTCAGATCTCGACTGGAAAACTCGACAGCCGTTGGATCTGTCAGGAGTTACCCGAGGGTTAAGACCCCAGTGTATAGGGGCGAAATCCCCAGAATAGATCTAAGTCATCCGAATGATGGAGGCCATGTGTCATAAGATTACCCATTTCAGGAAATTATGAATCGCGGAATCAGGATTCCTGATGACGATAGTTCGATATTTTCCATGGTGAAAACCCTGGGATAGATCTTAGCCGTCCAAATGACGGAGGCCATGTGTCATAATATTACCCATTTTGGGAAATTGGGAATCACGGAATCGGGATTCCTGATGACGATAGTTCGAGATTTTCCATGGTGAAAACCCCAGGATAGATCTGAGCCATCCGAATGATGGAGGCCACGTGTCGTAAGATTACCCATTTCGGGAAATCGAGAATTGCAGAATCAGGATTCATGATGACGAGAGTTCAGGATTTTCCATTGTGGAAACCCTGGGATAGATCTGAGTTGTCCGAATGATGGAGGCCACATGTCGTAATATTACCCATTTCAGGAAATCGAGAATCGTGGAATCAGGATTCCTGATGACGAGAATTCAGGATTTTCCATGGTGAAAACCCCAGAATAGATCTGAATCGTCCGATTGATAGAGGCCATGTGCTGTAAGATTAACTGCATCAGGAAACCAGGGATCGAGAACTCGGGAGTCCCATGATCGAGAGTTTGGACTCTCATGATGATAAACCCCAATGAACGGACGAGATTCTTTCGAAGGATCTCAGGGTCTCTAACGACCGTTAGATGTGAGGGAGAGATGTCGGCTTTAAGTTAGGGTGTGAATGTGCATTAAGAAAAGTAATGAGCAGATCTAGACGGCCAGAGTCCACCCGCCCATATCTACGGCTGAGGTTTCATTCTGAAGCCCCCTTGCTATTCTGCCTTTAGCAGTGGGGGGGGGTAGGGGGGGTCCAGAATCGGACGTGCAACTCTCAAACGGTTGATATTAATTCACTGAGATCAACGACGCTCAGGTGAATTCTGGACCACCCTTGCCATTCTTCCTTTAATGGGGGGGGGGCGTCCGGAATAGTGTGGCGTGTGAAATGGGGCCTCCTCCTATTCTGTTGACTACCGTGTCGCAATTCCCCTCTGACACCTATACTCCACTACCCATGCGATGGGGCCTGTTCTCATTGGCCATTTTCTAACCCTGTAGGGATTCATCCCTATTGGCCGGTCGCTAGCCCTGTCGGGGCTCGACGGTTGCAGAGTCGAATGATTCGACATCACTGTAGCATCAAGGCACGAAATACAAAAGACACTGCATTGATTTGAACTATGATCATGACCCACAATCACATGGGAACGAAGAGAGAAATAGCTATCTTGTGCTAAGCCTCCATGGGTAATTCGGGGGTTTTGATTTTGTGGAAATCAATAAAAAATTTGATCGAGGTAGTAGGTATGTGACACTCCGGGTGATACACAGTTATAAAGTTAAGTTGGGTTCTCAAGGCCTCTTGGAAACTCATCCAAAATCGTCCAGTAAACATCAATCCTCAATCAGATATAATCCTCCTAAGCATGCCATGCAGCCTCACAATCTCACTGATGAAAACTCTAGCTATGTCAGGTGCCTAATACATCGTATGAATAGGAATAAAGTGAGCACTCTTCATTAGAGTGTCGACTACTATGAAAATCGAGTCATGTCTCCTTCCTGTGAATGGAAATCCAACAATAAAATCCATCGAAATAACCTCTCATTTTGATTTCGAAAAAGCGTGTGGTTGTAGTAATCCTGCTGGGAGTCTATGTTCATCCTTTACCTACTGACATTCTAGACATTTGGCCACATAGTTGACTATGTCTTCTTTCATTCCCTTCCAGAAGAATAAGGGTTTAAGGTCTTCCCTCTTCTTTGTGACTCCCGAGTGATCCATGTAAACTGCTCTATGAGCCTTTCTCAACATCAACATCCTCAACTCATCGCTCGGTGGTATGTAGATCTAATTTTTAAACCTCAATAATATGTCTCTATCAAATGAAAATCCTTCAAATCATGGTACCATCGTTGTGGTTTGTCTGATAAAACCCTCGACTTCTTTGTACCAGTCATATTCATAGTGTAAAGTTAGAATCTTTTCATGCAGTTTCATCTGAAGCGGTAGCACTGAAAATATGTGTGGTCTCTGAATCAATGAATCCGCCCTCAGTTCACTATTCCTTTTATGTAGGTAATCTCAACGTCGTACTTGCTAAGCAATTCTAACCAACGTTGTTGTCGGGCGTTCAGGTCGCTCTGCATATAAATGTGTTGTAGTCCACAATGGTCAGTCTTTAGTTCAAATTTTTGTCCAACAAGGTAGTGTCTCTAAACCTTCAAGGCATATACAATGGCTAACAACTCCAAACCATGCATTGCATAGTTCTCCTCATGCCTTCTCAGTTTCCTCAAAAGGTAAGCAATCACGCGTCTGTCTTGCATCAAGACCCTGCCTAAGCCTTCCTGGGATGCGTCAGTGCATACCAAGAATTTTGCATCCATGTTAGGGACCTTTAGTATCGGTGTTGTTGTCAACAATTCCTTGAGCCTACAAAATGTTTCCACGCATTTCTCGGTCCAAACAAACTTCTTGTTCTTCTTCTACAACTCTGTGATCGGATTTGCTATCTTTGAAAACCCCTTGATGAACCGTTGATAGTATCTTGCTAAACCCATGAAGCTGCACACCTTCAAGATGTTCGTTGGTGCAGGTCATTTCATAATAGCCTCAACCTTTGTTGGATCCATGGAGATGCCTTCGTCGGAGATGACATGCCCTAAGTAGTGAATCTTCGATTGAATAAAAGAGAATTTGGACAACTTCCGACACAATTTATGCTCTCGCAGACACTGTAGTACCAAGCGCAAGTGCTCGTCATGCTCCTCCGTCGTCTGAGAGTAAATCAAAACATCATCAATGAATACTTGGATGAACTTGTCCAAGTATTCGCGGAACACCCCGTTCATCAAAATCATAAATACCCCTGGGGCGTTTGTCAGTCCAAACAGTAAAACAATAAACTTGTAATGTCCAAACCTCGTCTTAAAGGTGGTCTTAGGGACATCATCCTCCTTGATCTGTAACTAATGATACCCTGATTGCAAATCGATCTTGGAGAACATCATCGCGCCCTTCATTTGATTGAATAGATCATCAATTCTCAGCAATGGATACTGATTCTTGATCGTGGCCTTGTTCAGTTGACGGTAGTCAATGCAGAGCCTCCACGACCCATCCTTTTTTCATATGAAAATAACAAGTGCACCCCACGGTGACACACTAGGATGTATCAGTCCCTGGTCCAACAACTCCTTTAGTTGCATTTTCAACTCTTGTAACTCCGGGGTCGACATCCGATAAGGCGTTCTCACTATCGGTTCAGTCCCTAGTTTTAGGTCTATGGTAAACTCCAATTCCCTCTCTGATGACATCCCAGGTAACTCCTCCGAGAAGGTGTCAGTAGACTCTCTTACTACCGGAAGTTGTCCTAGACCTTCCGCTTCTCATTTTTCTTTTAATGTGAGGATCGCATAAAGCTTGCACCCCTTACGCATGCTCTTCTAAAGTTGTAAAGAAGAGAGGAACCTTAGGGAAACTCCTGGGTTTCTACCTACAATCACATGTCTATGTCCCTCGTCATTGACCAAGCTCAACCGTTTCATCTTACAGTTGAGTATCACCTCATGCGATTCCAACCAACCCATACCAATCATGACTCATAAGGTCCTAATATCGTGACACACAGGTTGGCCCTTGTGACAAACTCTCCCAGGTTAAATATACATCCTGTAACCTTTCCTCCAACCTTTTGTTTGGCTCTCGAATCCATCTCCATGAAGCTAAACTCATCCTGTTCGAATTCCTTTACCTTAATCCTTTTTAGCGCTGCACCATAAATGAAACTCTCGGTAGCACTGAGATCAATAAAATACTAAGCATATAGTCAACAATGGTACTTGTCATCTCCAACATAGTTGACTGATTCTCTGCCAGGCGATTATGTACCATTGCATGACTCCGATGGGCCTTGCCCATATCTCCCACGGTAGTGGGTCCGGCCGATCCGGACGCTCCAGTCCTCTCCATTGGGTAGTCGCGCTGGTAGTGTGGCTCCCCACACATCCAACACCCCTTCTTTAGTCCAGTACTCCTGATACCCAAAGTCAAAGATGAATTCTAATAATAAGGCTAAACTCGAACTTCTTGACCTTAAGGTTCTATGAAACTTGGTGTGGAGCATATCAATGTAGCTCCAAAATGGGCCTCGTACTTGGGTACCATGTGGCTTATCTCATCGCAAGGCGTCGAACTCATTGAGCTGACACTCAATGAATTCCTTAGAAACATACCTCTCCTGGAACCATCCCTCGATCAGTTCCCATGACATGTCATCGACGACTAGGTTCAAAAGGGGCAGGAGTGTCTTCCTCCATAAAAGACCGCTCCCCTTAATTCGAAACACCACCATGTGGGCCTTCATGTTGGAGGTCATAAACGTGAAGTGTGAAGCACACGCCTTGCTCTACAACTATGATTCGATGACACCACCATCCGTGATAATCATGGAAACTAGAACTCATCTTTCTCGAGATCTTGGAGGATGCTAACGATACTAGCTAATGCGTGTTGTGGACCCTCAGGGACGCCCTCTAATGCAATCTCCATGAGGACATGTTAAGGTTTTTACTCAACACATGGGTTAATACTCACAGGTTTACTGCAGTGGAAAGCCTGGCAATCCACAGTCGTAGGGTTGAACCTGCTCTGATAGCATGTGTAAAGTCCCCACATGTTACGACTACAAGCAATGCCAAAGTGTATTTTTTTCTTTTTTCATTTTTGGGGCAAGAAGGTGACGATGGAAACAATTTAACCTCACCACTGACGATGATCGTAAGCACATAGTCTAGGCAACAGGAAACTATGACACCACGCACAGGCACAAGGGCGACTGGGTGAAACATGCATCGAACAACAAGGAGGAAAGACTACTCACCCGACAAAAAATTGACCACGCCTAAAAGCTAAGGGACAACATCCCCATTCTGACACAAAGGCTTAGACAAACAAGACTAGAAATCCAAGGCGCTTGAACTAAACGTTTGAAGGCATTCAACCCATGCACCAAAACCAAGCTTGCAACGCTTAACAACCCTCACACAAAATTCCCCAACTTCGGCCAAGTTCTCATTCACAGATATTCCCCAGGGTGCTCCATGATCCCCTCATTAGGAATCATTTCATTCCTAGGTGATAGCCACGTCAATAAACTTGGCACAAACATAAGCTATCCGGACTGAGGACTCTAGACAATCTGATGCGCTAGGAACCACATACCGACAAGAAAATCAGGCTATGCCCCCAGGTAATGGGTCGACCAGACGCAGATGACAATTCCCAACAAATGGTGCAAGCTATGAATTGACTCGACAACAACCATGCCCATAATTGTTAAGCATGTTTTCTAGGGTGAGTCATGAACTAAACTCACCAACAACCCAATATCTTGACAATAAAACTTGTCTAACAAGACATCCTATAACTGGAATTTCAACGACAACCTTGGACATCACTTAATAGTAATATAAGTTATTACCTCCCTGTACAACAATCTACCTTGATTATCCTCAAGATCAACCCGCTCAAAGGAAGGGGTTAGTTAAGGTGACTATGTAAAAAAAATCTTACTCAATTAATACTAACCCTCTACCATACATTAGATATTTAAAAATCTTGGTGGTACCTTAGTGTTAAAATCAAAGTTTATGCTACCCAATTAAACGTTGCGCTAGCCATTAATAAAAATCATTGTGCTGGTCACTAACTCATTTAGCCAACAATATTGTCGTTCAATTATTTTTACCAAGGTTAACAAGAATGGATATAGTGGAGTTAAATTATAGATCCTTGCCAAGTAGGTTAATGTATGCTTGGCTTTCAGTTGATGGTTTGCTGGTTTTAATGCTGAGCACTAAGGTTCAAAGTAATATTTATAATTTGTCATTAAAAACAATCAGAAAGGACGAATTATGATAAGATTACCTTGTCATCCACAAGTGAAATCGTAGGGTGTGATGTATGATAAAATAAGGTAATGTGAACTGGTAAATAGCTAGGATAAGAATCACAGATAAAGTCGATTAGTAAAATGTTGGGCGAAGAAGATATTATAGTCTTATTAAGGTAAGGCCTAACTATAGTGTGTCATAAAATGCACAGGGTGCACGTAGTCCAAGGGCTATCGGTTTAGCTATCAATTCACAACCAATACTCAAGATCGTGACGTCGACAGTTAAGGAATTCTCTGTCCAGTAATCAATGTCATTCAGAGGTAAGTATAGTAACAGTCTAAGTGGTCCTGGAAAGTCAGACATCCCAAATAATGTCAATTTAATTGCTAACAAGCATTGTCACTGCCATTATTATTTTACAGTTATCCCCAGAGAAAACGTAAGTTTAGACTTGAATGCTATGAAAGGATAAAAAGGCAAATCCATGAATTTATATATATCCTCGTTATCAAAAGGCATTGCTTCCCTCGTTCCCTTCTCTAAACCCTTGGAAATGTTTACTTATTATCAGAAACGATGTTCAGATTAACTCCAGTAATGGGTCTCCTCAGAATTCAAATCTTGAATCAAGCCACCCTTTGTTTTTAATGTTTTCACGCCTATCGACATGTCCAACTACCCAATGTAAAACTCTGGCCACAGAATAACCACGCATATATAAACCGTCCTTATTATCATCTCCCAATTATATTTTATTTAACTTTAATTATCATCCTCATCAAAATAATTAAGCATTTAGCACCGATCCAAGGCAAACACATTTAAATAAAATAAGGTAGGTGATAATTTATAATTATTAACTGCCACCAAAAGATGTCATGATAATCGTTGGTTTTATTAAAGGAGAATCGTTTTTTTCATCAAGAAAGTGCGCAAAGTTTTAATCATCGAGGCTGTGAGGTTTTTCGATGTAAAACGCAGTCAATAAAATTAGCTCAAAAATTCTCAATCGCAGTAAATAAAAAGAGCCACTCCAATCATTGAATTACGAAAAATCTTTGGTAAAAGACCCGGAAGGCACTGTAAATTCTATGATAAATGCACTGGTGATTTTAGTGGAAAAAAAACGAGCTTAAAATTCAGTGATGAGACACGCTGTGTACAATGATAAAGAACACAATAATTTCAGTGATAAGCACATGCAGAAAAATGTTGAAGGATGCTGGTCTACACCTTCAAATTCGTAGAGATACTAATCATCCAATAAAACATTTCGCTAAGGTTTATTTTTCTTAAAAACGTTGTCTAAGGTCAGAGTATAAATTCGCCCTTCAAGTGGTATTGTTGAGAAAAAATAAATGCAGACTAAGGCTCAAGCAAACAAAAGTTTTGTTTCCAGTCAAGGGCCTTCCAGAGTGCTCAAAGGGAACGGTCCAACAGTGATAATCATAATTAAACGACACACAACAATTCGCTAAAATAAATTGAGAAACACAACAAACCAAGGTCATTTATTGAGGGAACAAGGTTAATTGAGTAAAACGTCGAGGTAAAAGTCATGGGCAAGGGACGCGGTGTTAAAATTCTCCATCATTAAAAAAAACGCAGGTTTGACATTTTACAACTATCACCTAAATATAATTGCTAAAGTAATATTTTACATCAGTTACACCATTACAATCACAGAAGTAACAAAAACCAGTCAATCCAACTAGAAGAAAAACCTAGATTGAAGTTAAATACTTTTTACATATCGAGATACCAATATAAAATGCTAACAACAGTAGGAGAATGCCAGGGCCATAAGGATAATACATCAAAGGGATCACAGGGGTTCTATCAGTCGAGGCACAGAAAAATAAAACAACAAGGAAGGAAGATAATCCATATGCAGAGGTTGTTCGGAAAGGTGTAAGTCAACAACCAGCCAAGGACAACAACAAGGGTAGACAGATGGGTTCGTCCTTCGCTTCACCATCCTCGCACAGAAAAGTAGGGAATTGAGATCCATAGGTCTTTTAACGCTAATGCGACGACCGTAGATTAAGCTCCTAGCTGACTGCTCAGGTGAGGACTAGCGTGCTATGGATGAAGGCTAAACAACCTCAAGGTCACAATAAACACCACAGGGCAGTCACGACATGTGGGGAAATGAGGCCATAGGAGACGAAAACCAAAGATCTAGGCTAATAAAATTTCAGCTATCAATCTAAACATCCAATCTACTTACATAATCAACATGCAGATCCAATAATAGAACCTACAACATTCTACCATTCAACGAAGAAAGCGTACCATTGCATGTTCGCTTGCTTTGAGTGACGTCCGCGCGCTCCATGCAACTCTTGCTTGTTGAACTCTGAGACTTCACTGGTACCTCCCGGCCAATGCTAGGGGTACTCTTCTTCCCCTTAGCCTCCCGAGCCACAAAGGGGACACACACACCATCCAGAGATCTCGTCTAGCTCCTAGTTCACCTCGCAAGGCCGAGCTACCACTCCTCTCCGAGCTGGGTATCCCAACTCCCACAAGTAAATCAGTCAAGTAGATAATTCTGCAGCGTAACGTTACGCAAATAGAAGATCCCCCCTTCTCCTTCTCGTTCCTTCATTATATAGAATTTTTCACTTCCTCTCTTTCTTAAAATCTCATTTAATTAAAGTTTTTAAAATAAATTCCTAAAATTTCTTCTCCATACAAGTGTCACCCATCCCCTTCATTCCTCCATTATTTAATTTCTTTAATTAATTAATTATCTTATTTCCGTCACCCACCTAGAGTTACTCCTAGGTGTCCCCAAATTCCCTTACAGGTTTTAAAGGCTTTCCCTATTATGAAATTGCTAAGTCAGATTAAAATTAGAAAGCTCTTAAATGGTAGATTCTTTACTAAGTTGACTTTCCACTTTTTCCCTTAAGTTCCCCTTTTTCCCTTTTTTTATGTTACCTCTTTTCCCTAGTTTCCTAATATTTTTTTATTTTCCCTCTTTCCCCTTTTTAATTAGAACTCAAAAAGGTAGGTCTGGAATTTAACCCCTTTTCCCTTTATCATTAAATCAGTATATTTTAAATTATCAAAATATAAAACAATTAATTCCCTCTTTACATTTTATAACCACAGATTTTATTCTTTTATGAATAAATTAATTTCTTACTCCCTTCATGTTACAAGATTTAACGAAGATCATTATTATTATTCAAGTTGTTTTATTATTATTATTATTATTATTGATAAAGGACCAAGTTTTACCACTAGCGTAATTTAGACTTAGGCCTTAAATTTTGTACCAGACGACATTTAATTAGGGAAATTGTTATAAAAGTTACTTAACACATTATTCATCCTAAGGCCATCTAGGTTCATCCCTCTATCATCGACAATGTGATGTGGCCTTCAGGATGCACTAGGTGCTCCAAGGGTTCCACTCACCTCATATGTTCTCTTGTGCGATGTGCCCTTCAGAACGCACTACGTGCTCCAAGGGTGCCACTCGTCACTCTCTATTTTTCTTGCGCGACATGCCCTTCAGGATGCACCACGTGCTCTAAGGGTGCCACTCGCCTCTTGACTGACTTGGTAGAAATCAATAACCCCTAGAGTCAACATTCTGCCAGGTAAACTTGTGGGAGACTAAGGGATTCTAAGGAATAAGGCCCCCGCCTTATTGAGTTCCCTTTAGAATCATCATGAGCAATTCTTGTAGTCTGCTCTCATAGCATCGTGGGTCCTCTCGAACTAGGTAGTCATTAACCTACAGTTCGAGCCACGGCGGGAGTGCTAGTAGGCTGTGGTAGGGTTGTTGTCCACACCTCTCCCTCAACATCTCTGGTAGTCGTGCGTGACCCCTTTACTCCATATGTGAGTCTAGTCGGCAAGCTATCATTAGCCTGCATCATCAAAAAATCATGTTAGAATATATATCCATGTCATATCATCTAATCAAATGCACTAATATCACAGTAAAAACAATCAAACCCCAATGGTATCACTCCCTAGCTCGATCCAGAGTCCAAGGGGTTTGATCGATGCCTCAGCATCCTCTAGGTCTGTAATCCTGCACACTCAGTAAAACCGAATCAATAGCACCTGTCTATGTCAAAGAGGTAAGAAAACATGTCATCAACCCATAATGCCTCATAATCAAAATCAAAAGTTTTAATAGCATAATAATCTGGATCACTTGCGAGCAAGTGTCCTCAAAGAATAAGTTTGCTCAGTGCGCCAGAGCAGGATGTTACACACTCATCATCCACGCACAAAAAAGCAGGGCATTGAGATCCATAGGTCTATTAACGCCAAGGTGATGATCATAGATCAGGCTCTTGGCCGACTGCTCAGGCAAGGACTGATGAGCTAGGGACAAAAGGCAAAACAACCACAAGGGTCACAATAGAAACACCAAAAGGTGGTCAAGGAATGTGGGGAATGAAGCCATGGGAGTCAATCTAACATTGATCCAAGATAATAAAATTTTAGAAAACCATCTAGAAAATCTGTTCACTTACCCAAGTAAAAATGCAGATTCAAGCATAAGTTTTAAAACTATTTACCATACAAATGAAGAAAGCGTATTGTTTCATGATCGCCCGCTCTGAATGACATCCCGCACGCTCCGTGAAAATCCCGCTTTTCGACCAACGAGACTTCACCGGTACCTCCCAGCCAATGCTAGGGGTACTCTTCTTCCCCCTTAGCCCCCCAAACCGCAAAGGGGCCACACACACAATATCAAGAGATTTCGACTAGCTCCCAGCTCGCCTCACAAGGCTGAGCTACCACTCCTCACCGATATGCGTATCCCAACTCCCACAAGTTAAGTCAGTCAAGTGGATATTTCTGCAGTGTAACATTACACAACTAGAAGAATATCCAACCTCCATCACCTCCCTTCATTATATAGAGTTTCGTGGTTCCTTATTTTCCAAAAATCTTGTTTAGTTAAGTGTCACCCATCCCTTTCATTTCTCCATAAATTAATTTCTTTAATTAATTAATTATCTTTATTTTCCTCACCCACCTAGAGTTACTCCTAGAATTTCTCCTAGGTGTCCCCAAATTCTCTTACAGGTTTTAGTGATTTTCCGCACTATTAATTTTCTAGTTCAATTTAAATTAGAAATCTCTTAAATGGTAGATACTTTACTTAGTTTGACTTTCCGCTTTTTCCCTTTTGTTTCCTTTTTTTTCTTTTTTTGTTTCCCTCTTTTCCTAGTTTCCTAATATTTTAGTTTTTTCGCTCTTTCCCCTTTCTATTTATAACTCAAAAAGGCAGGTGTGGAAATTAACCCCCTTTTCCCTTTTTTCATTAAATTAATATATTTTAAATTATCATAAAATAATAAAATGATTAATTCCCTTTCTAAATTTTAATCCAACAGTTTTTTTTTATGCAACAATCAATTTCTTACTCCCTTTGTGTTACAAGATTTAACGAAGATCATAATTATTATTTATGTTGATTTTATTATTATTATTATTATTATTATTTTTATAGATAGATAAAATTTCACCACTAGCATAGTTTAGATTTAAACCTTAAATTTTCGTGATGGGCAACATTTTATTAGGGAATTTTTTTTTTTTTAAATTCTTATCACAGTGTTCATCCTAAGGCCGACTAGGTTCATTCATTTATCAAAACAATGTGACGTTCTCTTCAGGATGCAATAGGTGCTCCAAGGGTGTCACTCGCCCAATCTATTTCCCTTGCATGACGTGCCCTTCAGGATGCACTACGTGCTCCAAGGGTGCCACTCGCCTCTTGACTGACTTGGTAGACATCAAAAACCCTTGGAGTCAATACTTTTCCATGTGAAGTTGTGGGAGACTAAGGGCCTCTATGGAATAAGGCCTTCGCCTTATTGCACGCCCTTTAGAATCATCGTGAGCGACTGTTGCAGTCTACCCTTGTGACATCATGGATCCTCTCGAACTAGGTAAACATTAACCTACAATTCGAGCCACGACGGGAGTGCTAGCAGGTTGTGGTAGGGATGATGTACACACCTCTCCCTCAACATATCTGGTAGTCATGCATGACCCCTTTACTCCACATGTGAGTCTGTTCGGCAAGCTATCATCAACCTGCATCATCAACGAATCATGTCATAATATATCCATATCCTATCATCTAATTAGAAGCACTAAAATCACAGTAAAACAATCAAACCCCAATGGTACACTCCCCAACTCGATCCAGATTCCAAGGGATTCCATCGATGCCTCTTCATCCTCGAGGTCCATAATCCCGCACAGTCAGTAAAACTGAGTCAATAGCACCTGTCTATGTCAATGCGGTAAAACAACATGTCATCAACCCATAACGCCTCATAATCAAAATCAAAAGTTTTAATAGCATAATAATCTAGATCACTTGCGAGAAAGTGTCCTCAAAGAATAAGTTCTCTCAGTGTGCCAGAGTGGGATGTTACAAAAACTCCACATGCCTACCATTCAAACAACATTAAAAACTTTCATTGATATGTTGATGTAAATGTGAGACCATGTCTCTCTTTCTTTGTAATATTTATAGTGGCTTTCTTCATTCTTCCATTTGTTCAAGTGATTCTTTATTTCTATGTCTTATAACCCATTGTTAAACTAATTTTCTTGTTTCTTTCGTACACATGATTATGTTGAATTTTGATAATCTATAACATAAAATGAAGAATTTAAATTAATACATAATAGGAAAGTATTTAAGAGTTTGATGCTTAATTTAATGCATTGTAAGAATGAGAATATACAAAACATTAGTTCAAAACTAACAACCTTGCCACTTTTTTTTCCATCAACTTAGTGTAGACACCTTTGAGCATTGGTCAGACCACCACAATCTATCAGCCCAAGTCTTGAACCAAACCAAAACAAAACTATTGCTACATTAGTATTGGTGATTAACAGATTAACAACAAAGAAATTTTATTTCAACATTGACATAGTAAAGATAGAGACTCTCATCATTTTAATTGCATAGAGATCTCTATTGGTGAAATGGAAATGCCACAATCCTACCATTCAAAGACCATTAAAACCTTTCATTGATATGCTGATGTAAATGTGAGACCATGTCTCTCTTACTTTGTAATACTTATAGTGGCTTTCTTTATTCTTCCATTTGTTCAAGTGATTTTTTCTTTCTGTGTCTTCTAACCCATTGTTACACTAATTTTCTTAGTTCTTTCGTACATATGATTATGTTGAATTTTTATAACCTATAACATAAAAGGAAGAATTTAAACTGATACATAGTAGGAAAGTATTTAAGAGTTTGATGCTTAATTTAATGCATTGTAAGAAGGAGAATATACAAACATTAGTGCAAAACTAAAAACTTTGCCACTTTTTTTCAATCATCTTAGTGCAAACACCTTTGAGCATTGGTCATACCACCACAATCTATCAAGCCAAGTCTTGAACCAAACCAAACCAAAACTATTCTTACATTAGTATTTGTGATTAACAGATTAACAACAAAGCAATTTTATTTCAACATTGACATAGTAAAGATAAAGAATCTCATCATTTTAATTGCATAGAGATCTATATTGGTGAAATGGAAATGCCACAAGTCTACCATTCAAAGACCATTAAAACCTTTCATTGAGATGTTGATGTAAATGTGAGACCATGTCTCTCTTACTTTGTAATATTTATAGTGGCTTTCTTTATTCTTCCATTTGTTCAAGCGATTTTTTCTTTCTATGTCTTCTAACCCATTGTTACACTAATTTTCTTAGTTCTTTCGTACACATGATTATGTTGAATTTTGATAACCTATAACATAAAAGGAAGCATTTAAATTAATACATAGTAGGAAAGTATTTAAAAGTTTGATGCTAATGCATTGTAAGAAGGAGAATATACAAACATTAGTTCAAAACTAACAACTTTGCCACTTTTTTCCCATCAACTTAGTGCAGACAACTTTGAGCATTGGTCAGACCACCACAATCTATCAAGCCAAATCTTGAACCAAACTAAAACAAAGTTGTTCTTACATTAGTATTGGTGATTAACAAATTAACAACAAAACAATTTTATTTCAACATTGACATAGTAAAGATAGAGACTCTCATCATTTTAATTTCATAGAGATCTCTATTGGTGAATTGGAAACGCCACAAGCCTACCATTTATGGAACATAAATTGTGATGCAATGAAGAAATGGAGAAAACAAAAAATTAATGTCCTGTAAAGACAAAAGTTGGAATATGAAAACCATATTTATGTTATAGCTAGCTTAAAGAAGAACATCAATATTACTAAAATAGGAACAAAGCCTTATAAGCTTCATAGTGAAACTCTCATTGAACAAATACTTTAAAAAAGTAGTGTTGTGAAAGAAAATATAGTCTGTGTGATGACTTGTTTTGACTATTTTCAACCATATTTCCAAATCAAATAAAATTTAAATTATAAGTAAAAAACTATAATTTGTATTTCACATTTGCTTGAATAAATTGATATTTTGAGAAATCAATTTTGAGACAATAAAATGATATTTTGAGAAATTAACATAAATTAACAGTATCATATAAACAATATAAGAGAAATCAAATATGAGACAATAAATTGATATTTTGAATTCCAAGAATATCAAATAAATAAATATATATAATCAAAGTTTGAATAGTTACACCGCCAAATACATAGGTTCCACATCCATTTTAGGATGATAACAAAAACTAAGACATTTAAGTCCAAAATTTTGGACTCTAAGCCATCTCTTTAAGATAGATCACTTCATACCTGCAATTCAAACCTACAAAAAAACCAAAATTCAAAATTTAAAAATTTACAATTCAAATACGCAAAATAAAATAGAATTCAAAAATTATAAATTTACAATAAAATTTATGTACAAATTTAAAATGAAATGTACACATTTACCATTTTAGATTTAGATAAATAAAACAAGTTGTGATTAAAAGAAAATTGACATACATACCAAAATAGTTAAGTCTCATCCTCCAACATACTCTTTTCCACCAAATATTATGTAAACATAGTTTCCACCAAATATAATTTAGACATATGTAACATTAAAAAACTTTAATAAAAAAAACAAATAACACATATTAGAATATATACTTTAACTAAATATTAAATAAAAGAAATAATAACATACCGAACCACAGTTAAATAGATTTAATATTTTCCCTCACGAAGTTCCAAAACTTCCAAAATAGTTACTGTCCACATTAAGCATACATGATTTAAACAATTTGTAAAATCTTAAAAAAAATTAAAGAGAAAATTTGTGTTCTTGGTAAAACAAAATTGTGTTTAGAGTTAGATAATAATCTGAAAATAAATATAGAACTGTGTATGAAGAAAGTTCACAAATACCCATATATTAAGTCATTCTTCCAATGAAATACTTATCTCATGGATAAAGTCTCAAATCCTTCAGGTGAAATTCTCATCCCAGGTGATCTTATTTGATATTATTTACTCAGCAGTAAAATACTAATCTCCTCAACAGTAAAATACTTCTCTCCTCTTCTGCAGTGGTCATATAATCAAATTTCATAATGCCCTTTCAAATTAAAGGACTCATAAATATCCATATTAATCCATTCTTCCAAGAAATTACTTATATTTATGAAAGTTCACAAATATCCATTTTAAAAAACATTATTTCGGAAAGTACTTATCTCCTCTTTTGTGGTGTAATAGATGTTCTCATATAATCTTTCATGTACATGAAGAAAACACAAATCTGTACATATATTAAGTCATTCTTAAAAAACCATTTAAATCTTTCATCTTTGGGATGTATTCACATTACATATAATCAAATGCTCTTTGAAATTATTTGTGATCTAGCTCACATATACAATATGTGTGAGCTACCTCAGATATACAATATGTATGAGTGAACTCGGATATACATATGCATATTTTATTTGTAAATCTACTTGAATGTTGGTTTTTGAGGTTAGTAACCAATTTAGTTAAGAGTTTGACAATACCCTAGCAAGAAGGAATTCACTTTATTGTATGTAAAAAAAAAATGTCCATACTATGACATTCTTGGACAATAAGGAAAGTAATGAAATCAAATAAAATTTAGAAACTTTCCCTTTTCTAATGTGGGATAGAGTCAGTTCTCAAATAATCAAATGTTCAAGTTCAAAATTAGGTTTTCATCATGATCTAAACTTAAATAAGTTTTAATGTACCATTTAAGACAACGATAAGATTATATAGGAGTTCTATATATTTTAAAATAATTGATCAAAGCGTTGAATAGGAAATACTAAACTAAAAATTTGATAAAAGCAAAAAATATAAGCTTATTCAACATAAGCTTGAACACTTTTATATAAAACCCCAACACAAAAGCAAATTAAAACTCGCTAGTGTGCAATGAACATACATTTATGAATCATCATGAATGGACGCATCCTTCCCATGTATGGGTTCTTCCTCTGCTTCCTCCTCAATCCCAATCTCCCTCCCAAGCACACTCTCATGTACTCTCTTCTCCACATTACCCTATATAACACATTTCAATTTTGAAAATTTGAAAATTAAATTTAAATGATTTTAACACATGCAATGATACATGTGAACTCCCACCCTCTTCAAACTCTCCCAATGAGAATTAAATCAAGCCTTCCCAAGTAGTAGGAGATGGAATAGATATCTATGGACAACACAACTAAGAACTAAATCTAGGATTCAATGTGTTCACATTTATACAAAATTATAAATGTTGTTGATCTTATTAAAAATATTTGAGATTGGACAACTAAAGTGGTCATCTGTGGATATTATAAAACAAATACCTGATTCAACCCATCCGAATTTAAACTTGTGGAATAAAGTTCCCTATTTACTGGAGATTCATTTAACATATCTTCAAACTGCAATTAATAACAATAAAAACTCAATTATTTCTATAGATACAATGATATGTATCTAAATCTAGAATTAGAAGTAAACTATCATAAAATGCATAAAAAATTTAATGACTGGAACACATACCAATTTGTTGTTTGGGTCATCAATATGAATTACCTTCTTCCAACCATCACAATTTTTTTTTGAATACTTCTTAAGATCTTCTAGTGACATGGTATCTAACTCCACATATGTTTTATAAACAAATATGGCCTGAGAATTGGCTTCCTCTCACTGACGGTTCAAGCCAATATCAACACCATAAAAAATCATTTCCAAATTTCCCCCGATTGCATTCCTAGCCTCTTTGCCAACCTCTGATGAAGATCGCAAATCTAAATGTGAAGTAAATTCCCCTGTTGGGAGAGATACTAAAGGTCGTGGAGGCCTCTGCAATGTCACATTTCAATATGCCCATTTTCGATCATGTTTTTCCTTTACTAGCCCCATAATAATCAAAAGGTAGACTAGTATAATCACGGTGCATGTCCATGAAAAAATTTGCATAAAAGTGTCTTTCAAAATAATGTGGAACCTCATCATTCCACGACAATTTCTCATATGCTTCCAAAATTCTATTATACAAATAGCTTGCAATGTTGGGGTGCTTAAAATATTGCACCTTCAACATATTCCTCTTTGGCCCATATTTGAAATTGAACATAGAAATTGTGTTTTGAAACTTTATTTTTTATGGCATCCTATTTATCAAGGCCCATCACCTATGACTTTCTCCACCTCATTATATCGATAAAACTGTCAGTGGTTGGCCCCATCTTATGATATGCATCCATAAAGTTTTGCAATAAATGAAAAACAATCTGCAAGCTTTGTTTACTCTCATGAGGGAGTTCCAAGATCTCCAAATCATTTTCCAACCTCCTTTGAATACCTGAGAATCACTCAAGGGTATTTCTTTAGTAATCTCTTCCTAGGTAAGTTCATCACCAACATTCGAAGGATAGGTGGGCGTAGGTGTGTAATCTTATGTTTCTTAATAACACGGCCTACTAAATCCACCTTCACTCTCTGCACCAACATTAGAATATTCGTGACACCCTCTCTCTCTTTCATTGTCATCCCTTCCTCTAAAATATTTGTCTATACATACATTTGAAATTAATTACAACATTTAACTTGAAATAAATCTAAATACATAAAAATACAACAAAAATAAACAAAATCAAAGAAAATTACCAAAAATATTTTCTTGTCCTGAGGTATTCCTTACATTCTCATGTGTAGGAGTATCAATGCACAACCTATCTAAGAAAGTTGCATCCATAAATATTTCTTGAACACATTCTATATTTTATCTATTCACAAACTCGTTTGATAATCTCCTCTTACGAGATTATCATTGGTCACTCAGAGTCTCAGTCAATGAAGGGGTTCCTCTTATTCCTTCTTGGGAGAGCCTAGAGTGTTTGTGAAGAATTTTTGGAGACTCCTGTATCGAAATCTCACCTCAATATCTATCCTTTGAAAATTCATGAAAAGTTAAGCACAAGAAAATTACGAGTTAATATCTCCAACATTGACCAACAAAAATTATGAAGAAAGAAAAAAAAAGATAAAATTAATAGAAATGTTCTTTATCTTAGACATAATTATAATAGGGTGATGCATAACTCCACTACCCATGCCCATTTCAAATATATTTTGGTTTCTTACTATTAGCACAAATAACCTTGGTAAATACACCAAAAATGGAAACAATATTTAGATGAGCACATATTAGGACATAAAGTTGATGGAATGCTCCAAAAGTACAAGTGGCAAGGCAAAGTCACAACATGATAAGCAATTACTATGATGGAAACACATAATATATGAAGAGTACATGAGTCAAAGTCTAGTAATGAAGTAGCGGTTATCTATGTTGGCAATCAGATTTCTTGCATCCAACAGGTATGGACTATAGTCCATGAAAATCAAAGATTAAGTTTACACCATGTTTGGTTGGATGGAATAAATCTAGCATCTAATTAAATTTTAAATCGATGACATCATTACTTTATGATACAGTGCCAAATCACGTCCATTCAAACAGTTTTTAGCTAAGATGCAGCATAAAGTCGTGGTCGGGGTTAAATAGAAGAAGAAGTTGAAAATTCTACTCACGTCCATTCGGAATAATTTCCATATTGTGTTGGAATGGAGGAATTTGTTGCCATGTTCATCCCAAAATAAAGCATTGGTTCCATCCTTGACTTCCCAAAAACAATGAGTGTGGATAATATCTTTCTTTTTCCAGACATTGTTCCATATTAAGGAGCTTGAAACATTTCCTTAAAGCATGATTGGGTCCTGAGGCTCTATGATAGGGAAATACCTCCTGTTGTAACATCCCCATCTGGTACGACTCCTATGATGTACATCCGATAAAAACACACTTAATTTTTTTTTTTTTTTTTTTTTTTTT
>ML787389.1:90244-128101 GCA_009831015.1 Picea engelmannii | reverse complement strand
CATAACAGCCTAACATAAAAGCACATCAAGCACCTAGAAGCAATGTACGACATTCAACCGACAAAAAATAAGAATGAATATCGGCCTGTCCTACCCTACAATGGGTAGGACCTCCAGGACACATAAGCAATGCTCAAGCCTAGGTTCCCATCGATTTTGACCATTTAAGGTCTTAGGGATGACGACTGTTCTGAGGAACAAGGAGGTGTCTACATCCTTCCTGACACAAGCAAACCAAGCCTACTAAGCTAAGGACAATCATCCTAACAACCCAAAATTAATTACACAAGTAACTAGAACCCTTACAGTGAACAAAACCAATCACATTGAACGTTTACAAAGCCACGTACAAACATTAATTAATATTAAACAACAACCATTGATCAAGGCTAAAATTTTGTTATCTATGACTTAAATTGGCATTAATTACAAATAAATTAACCATTCTAAATTCCATCAGTCAATGAGTTACCCACCGAACTTAACATGAATTACGACTCAAATTTAGTGAGTCTGGGTTACCAATTA
The DNA here is from genome assembly GCA_009831015.1 of Picea engelmannii. NCBI lineage: Eukaryota > Viridiplantae > Streptophyta > Pinopsida > Pinales > Pinaceae > Picea > Picea engelmannii. The sequence goes on along the minus strand of ML787389.1, from coordinate 127,573 downwards.
GGCGATATCTATAAATACAACTAACCATAAACTTGAATAACAACATTAACATAAACTTGAATGTTACCTATAACACTTATGAACAATTAAACCTCAAATTTAGTCTAGATATAATGACCGAACTAACCACACTAGTTGTTTATTATCATTGAGGAGGAAACTGCTAGCTAATAACATTTTTGTAGCAAATCAACAAGGTAATTACATATCTGTTACATAACAATTTATTATAGCAGTTAACAAGGCATTTAACATAATGATTAACATAATCAATTAATTGAGCAATAACAGGGTAGTTTGCATGACTATTTTCATAACAAGTATTATAGCACTAACAAGGTGATTATCATGTTAATTAACATAACAATTAATATAACAGTAGTGAGGCAATTTATATGATGGTTAACATAACGATTAATAGTGATGCAGGAGCATCACCCAAGACAAGCGAGCCAGCGTAGAAGACAGCGAACAGCTGGACACGACCAGCCGAAACCTTTTTGAATTTTCATAAGATGATGCGCCAATGTATAAATGCACCATTTATGGAAAGCACCTTTGTATGATGTATCATACCTCGAGCCATACACTCTTGTCTGAAGTAGATAAGAGGCATTTATTAGATTAAATGCAAGTAGATAGGATTTTATTTCTAGATTAGACAGTTTTTTATGGAAGGAGGGAAAACGGATATAGACACCCTCACTTGTACATTGTAACATGATTCAGAATGATTCATTCAGGAGCAAGAAGAGAGAGAAAGCAGAGGACTGTGTATAGAACATCCATGTACAGATATTGAATTAATAGAAGGAAGCTTTGATTCAAATCCATGGTTATGTGTCTATTCTCTGTGTGTTGATGTTATGCTTATGAATGTTTGTTTTCTGGGTATGCATTTGCTTTGTGTATGTTGTGCATAGGGTTTCATGTTTCGAAACTAAAGTCTGAAAGAGGGAGAGAATAAGTTTCAATTGTTTCTCTATCTGAGCCAGGAGATTCCTGCAAAGTGTGCAGTTGAATTCATCCGCAAGGAGTGCGTTGATGAAGGCTCAGTAGTCTAACTCTTGTTCTCATTCACCCAGAAGTTGATTTGAGTTGTTGAATCCATGCAAGGAGTGCGCATGCTGGAGAAGAAGTCTCAGTTTTTAATCTGAGCCAAGGAGGTTGAAAACTGCTGCTGCAGGAAGTGTGCAAAGTCGGAAGGATTCAACACTTGAGAAGTTGTTGAACGTCGAGTGCGAGGAGTACGGACAAATCCTATGAAAGAGTCAGAGAAGAAAAGCTCAGGAGGTTTAGCACCTTCGTAATATTGTGAAAGAGAACATCAGAGAGTTTGATCGAAGAAGGTTCGAGCATGGTTTTCTAGCACAGACGTTGGAGAACAAATTTTGAGAAAGCACATTCAGTCTTCTCAAGAAATCTTCAAGAGGGAGAATCAATGGTTAGGATTCGCAGAGGAGAGAAACAAAAATCCCGTCAGCCGTTAGATCTCAGGAGAGTTGCACCGGGTTTAAGTCTGAACGAGCAGAGAAGGAGCCAGGGGCTCATCGGGATTCGGCTCATCGGAGATTCGGGAGTTCCAGAGTCAAGAGTTTTGTGCAGATTGAAATCCGAACCATGATTTCCCGACAGGGTTAAATCCGCCTAGTGGAGGACAGGTGTTGGAGGGTTGAGTCTCTCCCTGAGGCGATGACAAGTGGCGTTGCATATCAGAGTTCGGGATTTGGAAGGGTCTGTGACATTGTGCAATAGAAATCGTGAATTCCCAAAACGCGATTTCCCAACTTACTCGGAAGCGTGGGTCCTAGGTGGAAGAATAGAGGACAGGTGGCATCGGGGATTGAGAATCGGGGACACAAGAGGTAAGTGATTTACGACATCGTAAGTCCCAATTTCCCGACGGGTGAAATCCTGACAAGAGCAAGGAAAGCCTTGGCAAATACTCATCGGGTTTCGGGGTTTTGTGAGACCCAGATCTGAGCTTTCAGGACTCGCGATACGACGAGGTCCGATTTCCCGATTAAAGGAAGGGAGGTCATCAGGAGAGAATCCTATGGGTGCAGACAAGTCCCAGTAAGGGATTTGAAGAGAAATTTATCTCTTCGGGCCATTGAGAAGAAGGTCCTGGTGAGAGCGGACGTGCCTTGGGTGGCGGTCTGCACCAAGTGGTATCAGAGTAGATTTCTTGTCTGTATATTTCAGTCAAGAGGAGTGAAGGAGAGGAAAGCACTCTGATACATAGCAAGTGGTATCAGAGCGGGATTGATTCTTTGTTTTCTATAACAGAAGAGAGAATTCACCATGCCGCCCAGAAGAGAAAGGTAGTCACCCGACCCAGAAGACAGGGAGGTAAGAAGAAGAGGAAGACTGGTAGGAAATTTGGAACTGGAAAGGCAAATGAGAGATCTTCAAGCAAGACTAGAAGATATGGAGGCAGCGCAGAGACGCATAGCCAGTGATGGATATCTGAGCGACTCCGAAGGCAAAGTTGAAGCTGAACAACAAGGAGAAGTTGCAGCCGAAGATGCAGCGAATGAACGACTGATTAAAGATATCGTCAGGATGGGTGCGAAGACGAAGATGGACATTCCAGTCTACGAAGGAAATTTGGATGCAGAGGAGATACTGGATTGGATCCGAGCTCTTGAAACCTACTTCTATTATGAGGATATCGAAGAGGATAAAAAGGTTAGGCATGCTATCACCCAATTGAAAGGACATGCAACATTATGGTGGGACGAGCTTCAAGCAGATAGACACTGCAAGGGTAAGAAAAAGATTAAAAGTTGGGACCAAATGATTGCGAAGATGAAAGAGAAATTCATCCCAAGAGACTACCAAATTAACCTGTTCAGGAGGATGCAGAGCCTGAGATAGAAACTGATGACAGTGAAAGAATACACTGGGGAATTCTATCGACTGAACATCAGAGAAGGTCATCGAGAGAGCGATGATGAGAAGGTTGCCAGATATCTGAATGGTCTGAGATACGACATTCATGATGAATTAAGCATGGTTACCATCAGGACGGTGGAGGATGCTTATCAGATGGCTCTAAAAGTTGAAGAAAAGCTGAGCCGTAAGCAAGGTCAGTGAGGGCGAGGTAGGAGTCAGCCCAGAGGCAAGGTAGTTGCCCAGGATAAATACCAGAAGCCCAAGGAGGAATGGAAGAAACCTCCGGGTAAGGTTGAGAGAGGTGGAACCTCACAGCGAGGACAACCACATGTTGAACAAAGAGGACAACATAATGAGCAGAAGGGAGATTATGCTAACGAAAACACTTTTCCTCACACCAGAGGAAGAGGAAGAGGCCGAGGTGGAGTAATCACATGCTTCACATGTGGAAAGGATGGGCAAAAGTCATTCAAGTGTCCAGAGAAAAAGAAGGATAGTGGAGAAGCTCACATCGCTGAAGCGCAGAGGCATGATGATGAGACCGAAGGCATAGAAGGTGGAGTATCGCTTGTGATGCATAAAGTCCTTCTGACACCTACGAAGGAGGTGTAGGAAAATTCATCTCAAAGGACCAGACTGTTCAGAACAGCTTGCAAAACCAAGGACAGGGTATGCAAGGTTATTGTTAACAGTGGTAGCATAGACAATATCGTTTCAACCAAGATGGTAGAAAAGATGGAGTTGGAGACAACTGATCACCCGAGTCCATACAAAGTCTCGTGGCTACAGAAGGGACATCAAGTGAGTGTCACTAAACAATGCTTAGTTGACATCAAGATAGGAGGATATAATGATAAAATACTCTATGATGTCATTCCCATGGATGTATGTCATTTATTGTTGGGTAGACCATGGAAATATGACAGAAATGTGGTTCATGATGGGAGGATGAACACATACACTTTAGAGAAGGATGGGAGGACACATAGGTTACTTTCGATAAAGGATAAGGAGGTGAATCCAGAAGTAAGAAACACAATACTTCTCATGAGTGGGAAGGATCTTCTTACGGAGATGGAGAAGAAGGAAGATCCACAATTCTTTGTGGTCATAAAACCAAGGATTGTTCTGACTAGCACAAGAGTGGACGACTTACCAGATGAGATTTAGGAACTGCTGGAAGAGTTCACTGACATCATCATGGACAAATTACCTCATTCGTTGCCACCGATGAGGAGTGTGAGCCATCACATTGATCTCATACCAGGCGCTAGTTTGCCAAACAAAGCTGTGTATAGGTTGACGCCACAGGAGAATGAGAAAGTCAAGAAGCAGGTCTAGGAGTTATTGGACAAAGGATTGGTCAGAGAAAGTCTGAGTCCATGCGTCGTTCCGACAGTGCTTAGTCCGAAGAAGGATGGGGGTTGGAGAATGTGCACCGATTCAAGAGCGATCAACAAAATTACCATCAGGTACAGATTTCCACTACCGAGAATGGATGATTTGATGGATTGCCTGAGTGGGGCAAACTATTTTTCAAAGATTGATCTGAAGAGTGGATATCACCAGATTCGCATGAGGGAAGGTGATGAATAGAAGACAACATTCAAGACAAACGAAGGTTTGTACGAATGACTGGTCATTCCGTTTGGGTTGACAAACACACTGAGCACATTCATGAGACTGATGAATGAAGTCCTGAGGGAATTCATCGAAAAATTTGTCGTCGTATATCTGGACGATATACTGATATTCAGTAAGACCAAGGATGAACATTTAAATCATTTGGCTATTGTGATGAGAAAGCTACAATAGGAGAAGTTGTTGATTAATATGAAGAAGTCCTCATTTATGAAGTCAGAGCTCGTTTATTTGGGTTTTGTTATTTCGGCGAATGAGTTGAAGATGGATCCGAGTAAGGTGGAAGTGATCAAGAATTGGCCATCACCCAGAAATGTTTTTGAGGTGAGGAGTTTCCATGGTTTGGCTAGTTTTTACCGAAAGTTCATCAGGAATTTCAGTGGAATTAGCGCAGCAATGATGGACACGGTGAAGAAGCGACATAAGTATTTTCATTGGACAGCAGAGGCTGAGAAGAGCTTCAATCTGTTGAAGTGGAAGATAACGGAACGACCAGTGTTGGTGTTGCCGGACTTCCAGAAGACCTTTCAGGTGAAATGTGATGTAAGTGGATTTGCCATAGGAGTGGTCTTGAGTCAAGAGGACAGACCAGTTTCATATTTCAGTGAGAAGTTGGATGAAGCAAAGCTGAAATACTCCATGTATGATAAAGAATTTTATGCTATCATACAGGCGTTGAAGAAGTGGAGGCATTACTTGATCCCGAAAGAATTCGTATTGTACAACGATAATCATGCATTGTAGTTTGTGAGTCAACAGGAGAAGTTGAATCAGAAACATGAAAAATGGGTAGAGTATATACATAATTTAACATTTGTAATTAAACACATTTCAGGTACTGCTAACAAAGTGGCTGATGCTTTGAGCAGGAAGTGTTTGTTGCTGCAGGAGTTCCGAGTCAGAACATTGGGTTTTGAAAACCCAAGGGACATGTACGCAGGAGATGCAGATTTCGGAGAAGCGTATGAAGCAGCTGAGAATCCAGTTCTCAGAGACAGGAGTCCTTGGATAGATTATATGATCTAGGAGGGATTTCTGTTCAGAGGCAATCAACTGTGTATTCTGAATTGCTCCATGAAGGAGAACTTGTTGAAAGAAAAACACAGTGGTGGATTAGCAGGAAATTTTGGCCACGAAAAAACATTCGCAAAGCTGAGCGAATCATACTTTTGGCCAGGCATTCGAGCAGAGGTCAAGAGGTTTGTTGACAGATGCATAATTTGTCACCATTCGAAAGGGAGGAAACATAATGCAGGTTTTTATCAGCCATTGCCCATACCATAGAGGCCATGGGAGGCGATAAGAATGGATTTTTTATTGGGTTTGTCGAGGACGCAGAGAGGGGTTGATTCCATATTTGTGGTGGTGGATAGGTTTTCAAAGATGGCACATTTTATCCCATGCTAGAAGACCAGCGATGCAACTCACATCGCGAATTTTTTTTTCAAGGAGGTCATTCGACTCCATGGATTGCCGAGAAGCATAGTTTCGGACAGGGACACAAAATTCATAGGGAATTTTTGGAGGACCTTATGGAAGAATCTAGGAACTAACTTGGCATTTAGTTCAGCTTACCATCCTCAGATGGATGGATAGACAGAGGTGGTCAACAGAAGTCTGGGAGACTTGCTGAGAAGCTTGGTGATAGAGCACCATAGCAGCTGGGACAACATATTACCACAGGCAGAGTTTGCATACAACAATTCAGTGAATCAGAGTACAGGGAAAAGTCCATTTCAGATTGTGTATGGGACACAACCAAGGGGAGTTTCTAAACTCAGGGAGTCAGAAAAGACTGCGACTAGCAGTGCTAGTGCAGAAGAGTTCGCTGAGGCGATGAAGGAACTTCACAGCAAGGTGAAGCAGGGACTGATTGATTCAAATCAGGAGTACAAGCGCAGAGCAGATCAACATCGGAGACAACTTCAGTTCGAGGTTGGTGATCTGGTTCTGGCACATCTGAGAAAAGAAAGGTTCCCAAGGGGAACATATAATAAGCTGAAAATGAAGAAAATTGGGCCATGCAGAGTCCTAAAGAAATTGGGAGAAAACACTTATGAGATTGAGTTGTCGGATGACATCGGAATATATCTGACATTCAATGTCTCATAATTATATCCATATAAGACTGAGGAAGCAGGAGCTGGAAGTGATGAACAACTAGAGATCCAGTGGCAGAAGCAGATGTCGATTGCAGAGAAGCCATAGATGGAGTGTATCCTGGACAAGAGAGTGGGTAAGAAGACCAGGAGGAAAGAGTACTATGAGTATCTGGTCAAGTGGAAGAACCACCCAGTGGAAGAACCACCCAGTGGAAGATGCTAGCTGGGAAAATGAAGCAGTGATACAGAAGCATGGACAGACCGTGCGGGAGCTCATGGATAGGAGACCATGAAAAGTTTCAAGCTGAGGAGTATGATGCAGGAGCATCGCCCAAGACAAGCGAGCCAGCGTGGAAGACACCGAACAACTGGACACGTCCAAACGAAACCTTTTTGAATTTTCATAAGATGATGTGCCAATGTATAAATGCACCATTTATGGAAAGCGCCTTTGTATGATGTATCATACCTTGAGCCATACGCTCTTGTCTGAAGTAGATAAGAGGCATTTATTAGATTTAATGCAAGTAGATAGGATTTTATTTCTAGATTAGACAGTTTTTTATGGAAGGAGGGAAAACGGATATAGACACCCTCACTTGTACATTGTAACATGATTCAGAATGATTCATTCAGGAGAAAGAAGAGAGATCAAGAAGAGGACTGTGTAGAGAACATCCATGTACAGATATTGAATTAATAGAAGGAAGCTTTGATTCAAATCCATGGTTATGTGTCTATTCTCTGTGTGTTGATGTTATGCTTATGAATGTTTGTTTTCTGGGTATGCATTTGCTTTGTGTATGCTATGCATAGGATTTCATGTTTCGAAACTGAATTCTAAAAGAGGGAGAGAATAAGTTTCAATTGTTTCTCTATCTGAGCCAGGAAATTCCTGCAAAGTGTGCAGTTGAATTCATCCGCAAGGAGTGCGTTGATGAAGTCTCAGTAGTCTAACTCTTGTTCTCATTCACCCAGAAGTTGATTTGAGTTGTTGAAGCCATGCAAGGAGTGCGCAGGTTGGAGAAGAAGTCTCATTTGTTAATCTGAGCCAAGGAGGTTGAAAACTGCTGCTACAGGAAGTGCGCAGAGTCGAAAGGATTCAACGCTTAAGAAGTTGTTGAACATTGAGTGCGAGGAGTATGCACAAATCCTTTGAAAGAGTCAGAGAAGAAAAGCTTAGGAGGTTTAGCACCTTTGTAATATTTTGAAAGAGAACACCGAAGAGTTTGATCGAAGAAGGTTCAAGCAAGGTTTGCTAGTGCAGACGTTGGAGAACAAATTTTGAGAAAGCACATTCAGTCTTCTCAAGAAATCTTCAAGAGGGAGAATCAACTGTTAGGATTCACAGAGGAGAGCAGCGAAAATCCTGTCAGCCATTAGATCTTAGGAGAGTTGCACTGGGTTTAAGTTTGAACGAGCAGAGAAGGAGCCAGGGGCTCATCGGGATTCGGCTCATCGGAGAATCGGGAGTTCCGGAGTCAAGATTTTTGTGCAGATTGAAATCGCGATCCGCGATTTCCCGACAGGGTTAAAGGCGCCTAGTGGAGGACAGGTGTCAGAGGGTTGAGTCTCACCCTGAGGTGATGACAAGTGGTGTCGCATATCGGAGTTCAGGATTTGGAAGGGTCTATGACATTGCGCAATAGAAATCGCGAATTCCCGAAACGTGATTTCCCGACTTACCCGGAAGCGTGGGTCCTAGGTGGAAGAATAGAGGAGAGGTGGCATCGGGGATCAGGAATCGGGGACACAAGAGGTAAGTGATTTATGACATCGTAAGTTCGGATTTCTCGATGGGTGAAATCCTGACAAGAGCAAGGAAAGCCTTGGCAAATACTCATCGGGTTTCGGGGTTTTGTGAGACCTGGATCTGCGCTTTCACGACTCGTGATACGGTGAGGTCCGATTTCTCGATTGAAGGAAGGGAGGTCATCAGGAGAGCATTCTGTGGGTGCAGACAAGTCCCAGTAAGGGATTTGAAGAGCAATTTATCTCTTCGGGCCATTGAGAAGAAGGTCCTGGTGAGAGCGGACGTGCCCTGGGTGGCGGTCTGCACCAAATAGCGCAAAAACAAGGAAATTTACATAATTGTTAACCATTTAACTCGTTGCGGAATTTAATCAATAAGTAGGAATCTGCTGACCATTCACAGTGTTGTAGAAATTGTTCTGGCATTTAGTAAGGCAATTAATATAGCATTTAACATTGCAATTAACAAGCCAATTAACTGTAGCAGTTGTTCTCATAAATTCGTGTTCATTCCAGCAAGCTTAGTCAAAATTCTAAAGGCAAAAATCATGGGTAATTACAACAAGATTTGGCAACATTCTAAAGGAAAAATCATGGGTAATTACAACAAGTTCTGGCAACATTATAAAGGAAAAATCGTGGGTATTTAAACAACAATATAAGTCAACTTTTAAAGTCAATAATTGTGGGCATTAAACAATGGTCTCAGACAGGTTTTGAATGGTAAAATCATGAGCATTAAACAATGGTCGCATACATGCTTTGAATGGAAAAACATGAGCATTTAAACAACAACCTTAGACATGTTTTGAATGGTAAAATCGTAAGCATTAAACAATGGTCTCAAAAATGTTTTAAATGGAAAAACGTGAGCATTTAAACAATGATCTCAGACATGTTTTGAATGGTAAAATCGTGAGCATTAAACAATGGTCTCAGACATGTTTTGAATAGTAAAATCATGAGCATTAAACAATGGTATCAGTCATGTTTTGAATGGAAATTCGTGAGCATTTAACCACAATCTCAGCCATGTTTTGAATGGAAAAATTGTGGGTAATTAATCAGTAATCACAGTCTCATTTTAAAAGGGAAAAACATGTACAGGGACACACTAGAAGGGAATTCATGGATATCCGTAATTAAAATATGTAGAATGATGTGCCCAAAACACACCAGAAGGAACTCCATGTTGCCAACATAATTTTAAAGGGAAAAACGTTGGAAAAATGTAGACATGGAAATGAATTTGTTTTCCATTGCCAGGATACCAATGCCATGCAGACAGGAATACAAAAAAAAAACATTTTTCATCTCCCGAACACTAATATAAAATGCAGATAGGAAATCAAATGTTCTTCCCATTTTCAGGATACCAATGCCACACAGATAGGAATACAAAAAAAAACGTTTTTCATCTCCCGGACACCAATATAAAATTCAGATAGGAAATCAAACATTCTTCCCATTGCTAGAGTACCAATACAATGCAGAAAGGAATACAAAAACGTTTTTCATCTCCCAGACACTAATACAAAATGTAGATAGGAAATCAAACATTCTTCCCATTGCCAGAGTACCAATGCAATGCAAACATGAATACAAAAACGTTTTTCATCTCCTAGACACCAATATAAAATGCAGATAGGAAATCAATTCATTTTTTATTTTTTTTCATTGCCAGAATACCCAAAAATTTGTAGACCGGAAATCAATTCGTGCTTCCAATGCTATAACCCCAATACAGTGTAGACAATAGTAAGAGAACGCTAGGATCCGATGGGAAAGGTCATGGAATGATTGTCGGGATTTCTATCAGTCAAGGCATAGAGAAAACCAACCATGACACAAGATAATCCACATGCAGAGGTCGTTGCCAGATGGCAGAATCAACAATTAGCTAGGGACAAACATCAAGGGTAGCCGACTAACATGTTCGTCCTTCGCTCATCATCCTCACAAAGAAAAGTAGGGCGTTGATATCCATAGGTCTTTTAATGCTAAGGCGATGACCGTAGATCAGGCTCCTGGCATACTGCTCAGGCGAGGACTGGTGAGCTAGGGATGAAGGCTAAACAACCATAGAGGTCACAATCAACACAGCAAGGTGGTCAAAACATGCAGGAAACTGAAGGCCATGGGAGTCAATAACCATCGAGCTAGGCTAAGGAAAGTTTCAGCCACCAATTTAAAAAAAAACTTCATTTTACTTTTCCATTAAATACGCAGATCCAAGAATAAGTCCTAATACATTCTACCATACAAAAATGAAGAGAGCATACCATTGCCTGATCGCCCGCTCTAAATGACATCCCACACTCTCTATGCAACTCCCTCTCACTGACCGTCGAGACTTCACCGGTACCTCCTAGCCAATGCTAGGGGTACTCTTCTTCCCCCTTAGCCCCCCAAGCCACAAAGGGGCCACACACTCACTATCCAGAGATTTCAACAAGCTCCCATCTCGCCTCGCAAGGTCGAGCTGCCACTCCTCACCGAGCTGGGTATCCCAACTCCCACAAGTTAAGTCAATCAGGTAGATATTTCTGTAGCGTAACGTTACCCAAACAGAAGAAGATATTTCATCTTTCTCATTCCTTCATTATATAGAGTTTTGAACTTCCTTTCTTTCCTAAAATCTCATTTCATTAAAGTTTTTTAAAAATAAATTTCTAAAAATTCCTCTCCGTACAAGTGTCCCCCATCCCCTACATTCCTCCATAATTTAATTTCTTTAATTAATTAATTATCTTTATTTCCCTCACCCACCTAGAGTTACTCCTAGAATCACTCCTAGGTGTCCCCAAATTCTCTTACATGTTTTAATGGCTTTCCCTATTATTAAATTGCTAGTTTAGTTTAAATTAGAAATCTCTTAAATGGTAGATACTTTTTCTAAGTTTGACTTTCCGCTTTTTCCCTTATGTTCCCCCTTTTCCCTTTTTATGTTTACCTCTTTTCCTAGTTTCCTATTTTTTTAGATTTTCCCTCTTTCCCCTTTTTAATTAGAACTCAAAAAGGCAGGTGTGGAAATTAACCATTTTTCCTTTTCTCATTTAATTAGTATTTTAAAATTATCAAAATAATAAAACCATTAATTCCCCTTTTTCTTTTAAATTGTATTCCAACAGATTTTTTTTCTTTTAATGAATAAATTAAATTTCTTATTCCCTTCATGTTACAAGATTTAACAAAGGTCATAATTATTATTTATGTGGTTTATTATTATTATTATTATTTTATAGAGAGATAAAATTTTACCACTAGCATAGTTTAGACTTAAACCTTAAATTTTCGTACAGGGCGACATTTAATTAGGGAATTCGTTTTAAAAATTTCTTAACACGTTATTCTTACTAAGGCCATCTAGGTTCATTCCTTTATCATCAACAATGTGACGTGCCCTTCAGGATGCACTAGGTGCTCCAAGGGTTCCACTTGCCTTAATCTGTTTCCCTTGTGTGACGTGCCCTTTAGGACGCACTACGTGCTCCAAGGGTGCCACTCGCCTCTTGACTGAATTGGTAGACATCAATAACCTATGGAGTCAATACTTGACTAGGTGAACTTGTGGGAGACTAAGGGCCTCTAAGGAATAAGGCCCCCGCCTTATTGCGCGCCCCTTAGAATCATCGTGAGCGACTGTCGCAGTCTTCCCTCATGACATCGTGGGTCCTCTCGAACTAGGTAAACATTAACATAAAATTTGAGCCATGATAGGAGTGCTAGTAGGCTATGGCAGGGTTGTTGTCCAAACCTCTCCCTCAACATCTCTAGTAGTCGTGCGTGACCCCTTTACTCCACATGTGAGTCTAGTCGGCAAGCTATCATTAGCCTGCATAATCAACAAATCATGTCAGAACATATCCATATCATATCATCTAATCAAATGCACTAATATCACAGTAAAACAATCAAACCCCAATGGTACACTCCCTGACTTGATCTTGAGTCCAAGGGGTTCCATCGATGCCTCTGCATCCTTGAGTTCCAAAATCCTGCACACTCAGTAAATCGAGTCAATAGAACATGTCTATGTCAATGCAGTAAAATAACACGTCATCAACCCATAACGCCTCATAATCAAAATCAAAAGTTTTAATAGCATAGTAATCTGGATCACTTGCAAGCAAGTGTCCTCAAAGAATAAGTTCGCTCACTGTGCCAGAGCGGGATGTTACACTTGCACCAAAGGAGGGCCCATATAGTGTAGTACTTCATTTAGCTCCATAGAATGAGTCGGGGACATCTGGATCTTTGAGAATGAGTCATCATTTGAGGTTAGGGAGACTAATCATGTCCAAGTGACTAAATCCCATTTCTTTTCTTTGAAAGTTCCACCCCACACAAAGGATCTTTGAAGGTTTCCCATGATGAATTTCATTGTCTATTTTCAATGAGAAGGAACTGATATATTTTGATGGAAGAGAGATCCTTTGGAATCCAAGGATCTTGTAGATGTGAGTCTGTACAAAAGAGGTAGTTTGAAAAAAAAAAAACTTAGACTGAGCCCATGTCTGGTTTTGACTAAGAAGCTTGTGCATCATTTTACCATTAAGGCATTTGATATTCCAAGGGATGACCTTCATGAGGAATGTGGGGGGTTGGGTAGGAATTATATTTCATCAAGGTAAGGCGGCTCGAGTTAACCAAAAAATCCCCCATATATTTAAGAATTTGTTTGTTGCTTTTCCAACCTGTTCTTCTTTTTCTTTAGGTTTTCTAGGTGGAGCAGAGGAACATGATTTAATTCTTGTAGAAGGAACATAGGGCATACCTTTTATTTTTTGGTTGGGTTACTAAGAATTTTATTATGAACTAGCGATTCCTTTAGAATATGAGCCTATTACTCAGTGATTTAATTCAAGTATTGATGCTAGTAGGAAGAATAAATGGACTTTAGGTCAAGATCCCCAAGGTCCATTTCCTTGCCATTGCAATAGTAAGGCAATAGCTTGACCTATAATGTACCCATATTTTCTACATGAATTATTTGCTACAAATTTGCTACAGAAATGTACCCAGATTGTGGAAGAGGACATGCATTATTATAAATCTGGGGACTCTTCTCAGGCTTTCCCGAATGGGGTGCTTGGCAGCTCATGGAGTACAACTTTCTGATATGAGTAATGTATCTGATTATGAAATACCGATTACACTGGTTTGAATCTCTCATTGTGTAGGAGCTAGTGATATTTCTTCCCATTAATTCCATAACATTCCATACTGTGAATCTCATCATGGTACCAGAACAATGATCACTATAAGGAAGTATTTCCATTGAATAGGGATACTACTAACCTCTTCCCTATTTGTCCAGTTACAATTAAAGGTTGTTGTATGAGATATAACATAAGGTCATGAATCAAACAACATGACTGTTAACTACAAAGTTAAGTATATAATAAGAACTAAAGGCAATAGTCTAACCTGTAATACAAGAGGAATAGAGCCATTCCGTTACTATGATATCAGTAATGCAGGAACAACTTAGCTTAAGGTTCAACAAGGTGATATCATGTTACCTATTTAACATAATCAATATGTATTGTGATATTAATATTATCTCTTATTAACTACATGGGATGTCACTACAAAGAAATGGCACTAAGTATCAACAGGCTTGTATTACACTTGTATGTGATTCCAATGCTTGTGTAAATATAAAGGGTAATACATCACCATGTTCAACTAGTATCTTACCCAAAGGGTAATAGAACATTATCTTCAACTAAATTCGTGTGTAAATACAAAGGGTAATATATCATTAACAAGGGTCTTTCAAACGGTATATACTCTTATCCAATACATATGGGTTTTACTTACTCTGATTAACAAAGAGATAAATAAGTGGAATCAACTTCATATCTTACTCGTATGAGCTATGTGAATATTACAATATAGTTAAGAGTGTAGAGTCTCAATCTAAGGTATAGGCAACTAATCACAAGAATGAAGATGCAAGTTCAAATTGCATTTCTGCTATGAGATTTCCATTGTGTTCTTATCAGTTTTCTTGGGTATTGTTAATTATGTTCTATTTACGAGTCTTCATACTTTTAATCCCTTCTTCGTTGAAAATGGAAGCTAGATTGAATTTTGGAGGAATCGTAATTGGTATCTGAGTCCATGGCATTGGAGTTAAACATTTGTGTTTAAATTTGTTATTTCTTATCATTCTGTAAATGAGAGATTGACATGAAATGTTCACTTCTTGTGTCTTTTTGTTAGAGTGCAAAGTACTGTAACATATGTTAGTTGTGGGAATAATTGCAGTGGATATTTTCCCCGTGTTTCAAGGTTTATTTATATCTGTTGTACGTGATATTTTGTAGATTTTAAAAATGTTCTTTCTTCTAGCTTTGTAAATGAGAATTTGATATGAAATATTGATGTCTTTTATCAATTTCACTATCAATGCAAAGTGACTTTTACATATTTCGGTATATCTACTCTGGAGGTTGAGGGAATGACTACAGTGAATACACTACCTATGTTTCACTGCTTGTTTTCTATTTGTTGAGTGTTATATTAATGCAGATTTTCCATAACATATTACAATATAATATGTCATAACATATTACAATGTCATATGTCATATGTCATAACATATATTACTATAACATATTACAATGTAATATGTTATAGTAATATGTTATATCATATTACAATGTTATAACATATGCACTGATATTAAAATTGAAAACATATATTATCTGAATTATAACTTATGCATAGATATTAAAACATATGTACAGATATTATGCATATGCACAAATATTAAAATTGAAAACAGACTGTAAACTGTAAAATGTAAACTGTGAAATGTATTTAAAATTGTTATTTCTTCTAACTTTGTAAATGAGTCTTTGACATGAAATATCGGTCCGTCTTTTATCAATTTTTCTACCAATGCAAAGTGATAGTTACATATTTCAGTGTATCTGTTCTAGAGGTCGAGGGAATGAATTCAATGAATATACTGCCTATGTTTCAAATTTTGTTTCTATTTATAATAGTTTTATAATGGATACCATCATTTTTGGGTTTCCTAGTAGCCTTGTCATACCCTGAGAATCAATCCTTCATAAAGTTTGACTTCTACAAGTTCTTGGCAAATACAATGCACCAACATTTTTTAGATTTTAGTGCTACCAGGTCATGTAGGTACCAGTCTCACTTGATCCATATGTTAATCCATCAAAACCACTCACATCTTGGTTATTTTAAGTCTAGGATGGTGAATGACCAGCCAAAATGTTTCTCTCCCAACCATTGAGTGGCTGCCTATGGTAAGAGAACATGTCACCAGTGAAGGTTTTTTGTAGTATATAAACTCTTTTATGCCTATATTAGACTTTATTATCCACAATGAAGTATTCGTTATAATTATTCCTTTAGTCAAAGGGTCACTACAATTGAAAATAAACACCAAAGTGGGATACCTATTCCTTTTTGAGCAATTTACTATGATAAGAGTCTATGGTTTTGAAGATGAGCCATATCACAAGTGAGTGCTGAATTTGGTTGTTCAAGAGACTGAAAAAAGTGAAATTCAGTCAGTTGCTAACTACAAAGACAACCATATTACATTAAATGTTGATCAGATGAATTTCAAGGACAAACCAAATCTACACAAGTAGGTTACTCATGTATTACATAGAGATGTGACCAAGACTCATGACAATATGAAGAAATTGAAATAGACATTAATCGAAGTGGAGAAATAATTGAGGCAAGATAAAGTGGTTACAACAACAAGGAATTCCAGAATAAACAATCTATAAAATAATATTTATAACTTATGATACTCTAATATTACATATGTAAAAATAGATTTATAAATTGAATTCCTAAAGATTTGAAACTTTTATAAAATACAAAATGTTTGAAATAAAAATTTGGACAGTTTGAAATTTTTATGAAATTTTTATAAAATACGAAACATTTGAAATGAATGTGACTTAGTCGTGCGAAACCAACCATGTGGCCAAGCCATGGGCGTGCCCATGGCTTGGCCACAGAGCTGGCCCCATGTGGCCAAGTCACAACCAATTTTAATAAGAGACTATCTATGCACAGAAAAGCATGGCATTTGAATCTAAATCTTTAACACTGGAGTGAAAGACAATCGATTCGGCTCCTGGTCAACTTCTCAGGCACAAAATAATCACTTAAATTCTTACTCTATTACTAATATTTGATTGTTAAATGTCTATATCAAATATAAAAACTTAATATTTGATTGTTAAATGTCTATATCAAATTCACTAAATCCATATTGTTTATAAATTATGTATTAATGTCTATATCAAATTCAAATTTTTAAGTAAATTCATATTGTTTATAAATTTATTGTTTGTGTGTATAATTTGAACATATAAATATGTAATTTTTAAATTGTCTTCCTAGTTTATTTTAAAATTTATTATTATTTTTTAAATATATATGTTTTAAAAATATTCCATTGTATGTATATTTCACAAATATTCCATTACAAATTATAAGATAGACAATGATGTACAACAAGGAATTCCAAAATAAAAAATCTATAAAATAATAATTATAACTTATGATACTCTAATATTACATATGTAAAAATGGATTTATAAATTGAATTCCTAAAGATTTGAAATTTTTATAAAATAAAAAACGTTTGAAATAAAAATGGGCAGTTTGAATTTTTTATGAATTGTTTATAAAATACAAAACGTTTGAAATGACTATGACTTGGCCGCGGGGGTCGAACCATATGGCTAAGTTGTGGGTGTGCCCACTATTTAGCTACAGGGCTGGCCCCCCACGACCAAGCCACAACCAATTTTAATAAGAGATTATATATGCACAGAAAAGCAAGGCATTTGAATCCAAATCTTTAACACCAGAGTGAAAGACAGTTGATTCGGCTCCTGGACGACTACTCAGGCACAAACTAATCACTTAAATGCTTACTCTATTCTTAATATTTGATTGTTAAATGTCTATATCAAATTTAAAAACTTAATATTTGATTGTTAAATGTCTATATCAAAATCACTAAATCCATATTATTTATAAATTATTTATTAATGTATATCAAATTCACATTTTTAATTAAATCCATATTGTTCGTGTGTATAATTTGAACATATAAACATGTAATTTTTAAATTTTCTTCCTATTTTATTTTTAAATTTATTATTATTATTTTTAAATATATATGTTTTAAAAATATTCCATTGTATGTTTATTTCACAAATATTCCATTACAAATTATAAGATAGACAATATTGTACAACAATTATATGTATATTTGTTGGGTACTCAAATGATCAAATGAATATGTATATTTGCTCAGCACTCAACTTATCAAATGATTTTGTATATGTAGAAATCTAATTTACCAAGAATCGCTCAGCATTAGTTTTAGTTGTTTAAATTGTAATTTTGAATAATAGATTCAGAGCAATGTAATTAATCTAAGATTTCAATTTTCAATGCAATAGTTGAACTTGGATGTATAATTTGTTTTTAGTGGCAGTAATATATATATATATATATATATATATATATATATATATATATATATATATATATATATATATATATATATATATATATATATATATATATATATATATATATATATATATATATATATATATATATATATATAGAAGAATAGATTCATATTTAAAGAAATAGAAGAGCAAATTTATATTTAAAGAAAAATAAATAAAAGAACAAATTTATTTGTATTATATTTACAAGAAATATTATTTATTAAAAAGAGAAAGACGATTTTCGTTGGATAATATTTGCATATAACCAAGATATCACAATCTATTTTCTATGAATAAATTTATTTGAATTAAACCATTTAATAAATTATATGGTTGCACAATAGACCAGAACTATTATGAGTAAAAAAATATTGTCTTTAACTATAAACTAGACCAAAACAAATGCACACATAGAAAATCTAAAATCTAAATACTAATTAACAAATCCAAAATAAACATAAATATAAATGTTACATAGTACTAAGAAATTAATACTAATTAACAAATCTAAAACTAATATAAATGAAAAATTATACTGTGTAATTCAATACTAATTAAAAAATATAAAATTAACATAAATATTACATGCTACCATGAAATTAATACTAATTAACAAATCTAAAATTAACATAAATTTAAAAATATAAATGTTACATAGTAGCAAGAAATTGTTATTCATAAAAAGGTTGGCCATAGAGCTTCACCCCCCCCGTGGCCAAGGTACAGTCTACGGTACTGTGACTTGGTCATGGGGGGCTAGCCCTGTGGCCAAGCCATTGTCGTTCCCATGGCTTGGCCATAGGGCTAGCGCCCTGCGTCCAAGTCATAGTCCACAGGATTGTGACTTGGTTGCACGGGGCCAACCCTGTGGGCAATCCATTGGCATGGCCATAGCTTGGCCACAAGGCTAGCCCCCTGCGTCCAAGTCACATAGATAATTCCAAGATTCCAAAATTCCAAAATTCCAAAATTAAAAATTACAAAATTCCAAACTTAAAAATTTAAAATTTAAATTTAAACTTACAAAATTTAAATTTAAATTTAAAATTGATGTTTAGGATTACCTGCAGCTCTGACCACTTGACCGCCCGTAGGACTGCCTACCAACATGACCTCCCACCAACACGACCGCGTCAAACACGTCCGTGCCAAGAGCTCCCTCACACTCGCCAAGAGCTCACTCACTATCACTCACTTACACTCGCCAAGAGCTCACTCACTATCACTCACTGACACTCACCAAAAACCCACTCATAATCTCAAAGAGATCAGAAAAGAGTAGCAGTCACGATGTGTGGTAAATATATAAACATTTTTTCAGACGAAAAGATATTTCGGCCGAAAGAATGTTTCTGACAAAATATTCATTCGGTCGAAATATATTTTCGGTCAGAATATCTTTTGGCTGAAAAGAGATTGCCAAATGAAAAAAATATGTCCGGCTAAAATTCTACACAAAAGTCAAGGGCATCGTCACTGCACCGTTCGATTTGACATTCAAGGGTTCGGCCAAAAAAGATTTCGGCTGAAAAAAATATCTTTCGACCGAAAACAATATTAGTTTGGCCAAAAAAACGTCTTTCAGAATTTTGGAGATCCATTTGTCAGGAAAGTGTTACCCACATCCATGAATTTACCCTAGTGCATTCTTATGAACTCACAAAATGGTGCATGAAATAATACATAAATCAATGTTTTTAAGGGGTTATATGCACCAATGCATATTAAGCATGTTGAAGCACTGATGCATATATATTATACTAAAGAACTGGTGCATATAACGTGCAATAATATATATCATTTTATAATTTTACAGTAGACATGTAATAAATACACATCAGTTCTTTATATATAATAATAACATTGATGCGTAAAATAAAATAAATGAATCGGTGCTTAAAATATAATAAAATACTCACGCTTCAAAAAAAAGAATGGCATTGACATCTCACCTCGAATATTCAAAATTTCAGTACCTTTGGTGCACATGGTAATACAAGTACCGACACGTTCTAATTATAAATGCACCTTGACAAACATAAAATAAAAGTGCATCAGTTCTACATACAACAAATTGGGAATCTAGGGAATAATAACTATAAACGCACCGATGTGTTTTTGTTTTATGTATTAACCAAGGAATTTTATGTAGTGTCGCACCAACACCATTTCCTTTTATGTATACACCAGGGGATTTTATTGAATGGCACTCCTGTGCCTTTTTGTTTTATGTACTTTCCTGGGAATTTTATGTAATGTTGCACTGGTGTGTGTTTTAGTTTTATGTACATATTAGGGAATTTTATGTAAGGTTACACCAATGCATTTTATTTTTAGGTACAAACTAGGCCATTTTATGTAAGGGCACACTGGTGCATTTTGACAATAAGAGAATGAAAAAAAAAAATACCTGCTAAAACCTTCGACCACCCAATGTTTTTTAGTTATATGGAACATCCATTAAAACCATGAATAAAAACTTCGCAGCTAATAAAGGAGGTTGTACAAGAGGTTTTTTTGAAAATTTTGTCAAATTTTGTAACACTGAAAAATCTTTGCGAAAACATCAACTAGAAGGTGATCTACTTGTAGTGTTGGGATCCACCAGGGCGCACCTATTAGGTACTTAAAACAATTAAATAAATTTTAAGTTCCTTTGGAGGGTGAATAAATTTCCATCATTCCATATTTCATATTCATTCCATTTTGAGATGTCTGATAACTTTTTATATCTATTTTCCAAAAGCCAATGTTTTATGGTATTCAGTTCTTCAGTCAATTTTATAAGGGGTTCTCCAAGAGGCATTATGTCCATATGTTAATTGATATTACATTACTAATTGGGACCCATGTAATGTTAGATTGGGTCAGTGGTGTCTTTGTTTTAAACAACTTCTAAAGAGACAATCGTTTGATTTCTGGTAAAGGGGAGTCCAAACATATTTTCCTAGTGCCACCAAAATATTTCTTGAAGATGACATCTTTCCACCAACATTTTGAACTTGTAGTTAATATCCATATAATTTTTTCATCCATTGAAATTTTGATAAAGGTCGGATAATTTATTGTGAGCCATGGTTGGTCTTTAAAGGACCTAATAGTTGACCATTTAGTTAGATGGAATTTTTTAGAGTTGATCTTGCCTCCTTCCCATATAATTTTCTTTAATTTTCTTGTAGTTTTTTCCATGATTCCTTTAGGGGATAAAAATGGAGAACATTAATAAAGAAGAAGCGATGAAAGGATATAATTAATAAGGGTTATCTTACCTACCATATTCAACCATCTTGCACCCCATTATTGAATTATTTTTTCCATTTTGTCTAGTTTCCCTTTCCAGGCCTAAGATATAGGGTTTTAAAAAGAGATAAGAATTCCTTTATACATAAAGTTTTTCCATGACTTGATGATTGTAAAAACAAGAATTGTTTAGATTGCTTGAATTTTTTCTAGTGAAATGTTCCACCCATAAATTTTACTTTTCAAGTTGTTAACCTTTCCTTTAGATGCATTTAAGAATTTTTTAATTACTTTTTTAAATATCATGGAAATTATAATCGATGTGACTCCCAAGAGAAACATCTCATCTGCAAATTGTGAGTGATTGATTTCCCTCACTCCTCTTGTGAAACTTATTCCATGCATACTCTCAGTCCTTTTTCAAACTCTAGCTTGTTGCTCAAATATTCATCCATTGTTATGTGTAGTAATGGTGATAATGGGAAGATTTTCCTAAGTCCTCTTTTGATTTTGAATGAATATTATGGTATTTCATTTACCATAGGAGCTATCCATGGTGATCCTATACAAGCTTGGACCCATTCGATTAACTCCTTGGTGAAACCAAACTTTCTCATAACCGTGAATCGAGAGTGGTGAACTCGAACAAAAGTGTTGGCCATATCCATTTTTATTATAATTCCCTTCTCTTTGTTTTTACTGCTAGAATGAATGGCTTCTTGAACTAAAATTATGTTATCTACAATATGTCATTTTTCCATGATACCCCTTTGATTTTATGAGATTAACTTAGGAATAACTTTCTTCATTCTATTAGCTTTATTTTTTTCCAAAATTTGATATGCATAGTTACATAAAGAAATTATACAAAATATAGTAAAAGTGGCAGGGTTTACCTCTTTTGGGATGAGATCTAGAAAAGTGGATTTGGTTCCACCACCAACTTTTTTATTTTTTAATGAATATTTATGCATCATTTTTATGCCATGTTTTACGAGGTCCTAGAAGTTTCTAAAGAAGTGGATCAAGAAGCCATTACTTCCTAGAGATTTATCCCATTGCAAACTCAACATAACATGAACAATCTCCTCTTTCTCAATTTTTTGTAGCAAGATCATATTCTCTTCACTAGTTATTAATGATGGCATGTGTTCCAAAATTTCTATAGTTTCTTCTCTATATTCTTCTTCCTCCATTGTATAAGTATCTTCAAAGTGTTTCTTGGATGGTTCTTTCACTTCTGTGTACTCTTCTATATTTTTATTGCTTTCTAGGTAGATTATTTTAATTGTATTCTGATGCAGGAGCATTGCCAACAACAAGCAAGCACGGAGATGGAAGACAACTGGGACAAGCACTAGTGCATTTCAACATGTTGTCAAAAGTGTTTTGAAATAAATGTACGGATATTAAATGAAATAATTAAGGGGAGATGCACTTGTAGATTGTAAACATATCATGAGCGATTCGCTCTCATCTGTAGTAGGTAGAGACATTTATGTGTAGTAAATGTATGTAGGTAGCTTTGAATTGCGGATTAGATAGTTTTAGGAGCGGAGGGAAAACTGACTATAGACACCCTCATCTTGTATCATTTGTAACAATTAACATTGTCAATTAAGCATAGAGCATAGAGAGGAAGAAGCAGAGAGATGTGTAGAAGAACCCATGTACAAAAGTCCTGAATTAATACATGAAGCTTTGATTCAGACTTATGGTGTTGTGATAGTCTTTATGTATGCATGTTAAATGCTATGTTTATAGATGTCTTACTCTTTCGATTGTACATTTGCTTTGATGTTGTGTATGTATGATTTATGGTTAAATATATGAAATCTGAGAGAGGAAGAGTAACGAATGAGATTCAATTGTTTCTCTATATGAGCAAGAATTCTTGCAAGGAGTGCAGTGAAGCCGTCCGCAAGGAGTGCGTTGACCAGGGTTCAGAGTTTTTTTTTGTCTCTGAAAGCTCAGGAGAGGTAACATTGTTCTCACTCCTGTAGAAGTGCAGGTGGAGCATAATAGTCGTTCAAGGTGTGCGCAGGCTGGTTGTAAGTTTAGAACTTATCAACCAAGGAAAGAATCGAAGGACTGTTGTTGCAAAGAGAGTGTGCAGAGTCGAAGAATTCAATACTTGGAAGTATTTGAAGGGTTGTTACAAGGAGTGTGTGCAGGAGTCTTTTTGAAGACTCAAGTTGTGGAGAAAGATCAGGAGGGTTAGTACCTTGAAGAATTCAAAGAGAGACGTTGAAAAGTTACTCTACAGGCAGATAAGTTCCAGCGAAGGGATATCTTGTTCAATTTGTGGGAGTTGTCAAGGAGGAAACTGACGGTCAGAATTCTCCATGGAGAATTTGTGAAGTCCAGAGAGTCACTAGATCTTACAGAAGAGCAAGGAGAGTTACGGCTAGTGTTTTCTAAAGTGTAAAGCTCAGGAGAGATGGGGTTGTTAGATCTCTCGTGAACTCTCATTTCAGAATTTGAGAGTTGAAGGGGAAGAAGAATCTGTGTCAAAGATTGTAGACAGTGGAGAGTGGACAGGTGGTGTACTTGTCGACACGGAGGTCAAACCTTTGTTGACTATTTCAGGGTTTCGTGAGTTGGAGAACCGAAAGCCTGGTAGCGAGATTCACGAAATTGCGAAGTGTAAAGTCCCGAAGGGGTGAAAATATTCGTGTGGGGCCAGCGATTGGTGAAGCGTGACGGAAATCGACATTTTGTCATTTCAGAGGATAAGAATTCAGGATTCGTTTCGAGATCCTCGAAATTGCGAAACGTGATACTTTCATGGGAGAGGACGTGACAAGCATTTTGGTGCATCAGAAGTTCGGGTTTCGGAAGGTGAAGAGCTGAGAGACTTGGAAGGAAAAGTCAAGAAGTTGTGAACTCTGAGGTTCTAAAATCGTGAGAAGTACGACCACATTGTTTGTTCAGAGGGAGATTGGAATTTATGCTTCTTGTTTGATCGTGTGGGATCAATTCATAAGGACTCAAGGGCAGGAATTAGAACCATTTTGTAGCGTACCTTGACCCAAGGGTTGGGGGTCTGCATCAGTTCTGGTATTAGAGCATAGAAAGATTTCTTTGCTTTCTATAGCAGGGAAAAGAAAGATTTACCATTGCACTGAGAAGAAGAGACAGACAAACACTCGATCCACTAGAGGAAAGGGAAATGCCAAGAAGGAGGGGCAGGAAAGTTCCTGATACAGTTGTATAAAGAGAGATGCATGACCTATGCGCCAGACTCGAGGACATGGAGACAACACAAAGGCGCACAGCCAGTGTTGGAGATGTTAGTGAATCTGAAAGTGAAGATGAAGCTAGACATGGAGAAGAAGTTGTAGCAGAAGATCCAGCAAATGAACGTTTGATTAGGGTTGTTGCAAGAATGGGTTCTAGAGCAAAAATGGAAATTCCAGTATATGAGGGAAACCTAGATGTTGAAGATCTTCCAGACTGGATTAGAGCTCTGGACACATATTTTGACTATGAAGATGTCGAGGAAGACAAAAAGGTCAAACATGTTGTCACAAGACTTAAAGGACATGAAACATTGTGGTGGGATGAAATACAAGCTAACAGATGTTGCAAAGGAAAGCAAAAGATCAAGAGTTGGGATAGAATGATTGGAAAGATGAAGGCAAAATTCATACCCAAGGATTATCAAATCACTATGTTTCAGAGAATGCAGAATTTGAGACAGAAGTTGAGGTCAGTGAAGGAGTACACTGAAGAGTTCTACAAACTAAACATCAGGGCAGGTCATCGGGAGAATGATGATGAAAAGGTTGCCAGGTATATGAATGGTTTGAGATACGACATTTAGGATGAGATGAGAATGATGATCATTTGAATGGTGGAAGATGCTTATCAAATGGCTCTAAAGGCTAAAGATAAGCTAAGCCAAAAGAAAAGTCAAAGAGGTCGAGGCAGAAGTCAGCCTAGAGGCAAAGCAGTTGTCCAAGATAGGAATAAGAAGCCTAAGGAAGAGAGAAAGAAACCTCAACCTCAAACTAAGAGATGTGGAAGCTCATAGAGTGGAAAGTATGCTGATAATAACACTTTTCCTCGTGCTAGAGGAAGAGGAGGAGGTAGAGGTGGAGTAATAAAATTCTTCACATGCGGAAAGAATGGGCACAAGTCTTATGAATGTCTAGAAAAGAAGAAATAAGGAGGTGAGACTCACATCGCTGAAGCACAAAGGCATAATGTTGAGGTAGAAGATGTTGAAGGTGAAAGATCACTGGTGATGAGGAAGGTTCTCTTAACGCCAGAAAAGGAGGCGGAGAATCCATTGCAAAGGAACAGTCTTTTTTCGGACTGCTTGCAAGACCAAAGACAGGGTATGCAAGGTCATCGTGAATAGTGGTAGCACAGAAAATCTCGTTTCTACAGAGATGGTAGAAAAGATGGAGTTGGAGACTATTGAACATCCAAGTCCATACAGAGTTTCATGGCTACAAAAAGGACATCAGGTAAATTTCACTAAGCAATGTTTAGTTGAATTTGAAATAGGGGGATATAACGATAAGATATTGTGTGATGTCATTCCCATGGATTTTTGTCATCTATTGCTGGGTACAACGTGGAAATATGACAGGAATATCATTCATGATGGGAGAAAGAACACATACACCCTAGAGAAGAATGGGAGAAATCACATGTTGCTACCGATCAAGGACAAAGAGGCAAAAACTGAAGTAAGCAACACTGTACTTCTCCTGAGTGGGAAGGAACTTCTTAAGGAGGTTAAGAAGAAGGAAGATCCACAATTCATCATGGTCAGGAAACCTAGAATTGTTTTGACCAGCACAAGAGTGGATGATTTACTAGAGGAAATCCAGAAGTTATTGGAGGAATTTGCTGACATAGTAGTGGACGAACTACCTCGTTCATTGCCACCTATCAGAAGTATAATTCATCACATTGATCTTATACCCGGAACCAGTTTGTCAAACAAAGCAACGTACAGATTGACGCCGCAGGAGAATGAAGATGTCAAAAGACAGGTCCAGGATTTAATGGACAAAGGGGTGGTTAGAGAAAGTTTGAGTCCATGTGTTGTTCCGACAGTGCTCATTCCAAAGAAATATGGAGGCTGGAGGATGTGTACAAACTCAAGAGCCATTATAAATATAACCATCGGGTATAGATTTCCATTACCAAGGATGGATGATTTGATGGATTTCTTGAGTGGAGCAAGATTCTTTTCAAAGATTGATTTGAAAAGTGGTTATCATCAAATTCGTATGAGAGAAGGAGATGAATGGAAGATAGAATTCAAGACAAATGAAGGGCTGTATGAGTGGCTTGTTATGCCATTTGGATTAACAAATGTGCCTAGTACTTTTATGATATTGATGAATGAAGTCTTGAAGGAGTTCATTGGGAAGTTCGTCACTGTGTATCTTGACGATATACTGGTTTTCAGTAAGACAGAGGTGGAGCATCTGAAAAATTTGGATATAGTGATGCAGAGGCTACAACAAGAGAAGTTGTTGATAAATATGAAGAAATCATCATTCATGAAGACAGAGCTCATTTATTTGGGGTTTTTTAATTCTGCAGATAAGTTGAGGATGGATCCAAATAAAGTGGAGGTGATTAAGAATTGGCTATCGCCAAGGAGTATCTTTGAAGTTTGAATTTTTCATGGATTGGCTAGTTTCTATAGAAAATTCATCAATAATTTCAGTGGAATTAGCGCACCGATGATGGACATAGTGAAGAAGAGACATAAATATTTTCAGTGGACAGGGGAAGCAGAGAAAAGCTTCAATTTGTTGAAGAAGAAAATTACAGAACAAACAATTCTAGTGTTTCCTGATTTCAAGAAGACATGTCAAGTAAAATGTGATGCAAGTGGGTTTGCAATAGGGGCAATCCTGAGTCAAGAAGACAAGCCAATATCATACTTCAGTGAGAAACTGAATGAAGCCAAAATGAAGTACTCCATGTATGAAAAGGAATTTTATGCAGTCATACAAGCACTGAAGAAGTGGAGGCACTACTTGATTCCTAAAGAGTTCATTTTGTATAGTGATAATCATGCCTTACAATTTGTAACTCAATAGGATAAACTGAACCAGAAGCATGCAAAATGGTTTGAATACATGAAGAATTTTACTTTTGTAATTAAACATATTTCAGGAACTACTAACAAAGTTGTTGATGCTTTGAGTAGGAAAACTTTGCTTATGCAGGAGTTCAGAGTCAAAACATTGGGTTTTGATTATCTCAGGAACATGTACAGAGAAGATCCAGACTTCAAAGAAGTGTATCAAGAAGTTGAGAATCCAGTTCTCAGGAACATAAGTCAATGGACAAAGTATATGATCCAAGAAGGATTATTGTTTAAAGGTAATCAACTTTGTATTCCAAAATGCTCCATGAGGGAGAATCTGTTGAAGGAGAAACACAATGGAGGATTGGCCAGACATTTCGGTCATGATAAGACCTTCTCGAAGTTGAATGGATCATATTTTTGGCCAGGAATGAGAGTAGATGTCAAAATATTTGTGGATAGATGCAGGATTTTCCAACATTCAAAAGGAAAGAGGCAGAACATAGGCTTATATCAACCGTTACCCATACCAGAGAAGCCATGGGATGCAATAAGCATGGACTTCATATTGGGGCTAACAAGAAAACAAAGAGGGTTTGACTCGATCTTTGTAGTGGTAGACCAATTTTCTAAAATGGCACATTTTATACCATGTCAGAAAACCAGTGACGCAACTCACACTGCGAATATGTTTTTCAAAGAAGTTGTTAGACTTCACGGCTTACCAAGGAGAATAGTTTCAGATCGAGACACCAAGTTTGTGGGACACTTCTGGAGAACCATATGGAAAAATCTGGGAACAAACTTGTTGTTCAGTTCAGCTTATCATCCTCAGATGGATGGACAGATAGAATTTGTGAATAGAAGTTTGGGAGACTTGCTGAGGAGTTTGGTGATAGAACACCACAGTTAGTGGGACAATATTCTACCATGGGTGGAATTTTCTTATAATGATTCAATCAACAGGATCATAGGGTAGATTCCATTCCAAATTTTTTATGGGATGCAACCAAGAGGAGTTTCGAAATTGAGAGATTCAGAACAGACTATGACTAGGAGTGTTAGTGCAGAAGATTTTACTGAGGCAATGAGGGAACTTCACAGCCAGGTGAAGGAGCAGTTGCAGAATTCGAGCCAGGAGTATAAGCATAGAGCAGATCAACACAGGCGACAACTTCAGTTCAAAGTTAGTGATTTGACTCTTGCACACTTGAGGAAGGAAAGGTTCCCAAGGGGGACATATAATAAATTGAAAATGAAGAAAATTGGACCATGTCGGATCATAAGGAAACTTGGGGAAAATGCTTATGAGATTGAATTGCCTGAGGGGATCGAAATTTCACCAATATTCAATGTATCATATTTGTACCCTTACAAAGTTGAAGAGGCAGGAGCAGACCGTGAACAACCAGAGGTTCAATGGGCCAAAAATATGTCAGTTGCAGAGAAACCACAGATGGAAAGTGTATTGGAAAAGAGAGTCAATAAAAGGACTAGGAGAAAGGAATATTTTGAATACTTAGTCAAGTGGAAGGGACATCCAGTTGAAGATG
Source organism: Picea engelmannii (assembly GCA_009831015.1). Lineage (NCBI taxonomy): Eukaryota > Viridiplantae > Streptophyta > Pinopsida > Pinales > Pinaceae > Picea > Picea engelmannii. Next base: position 98,781 of record ML787389.1, on the reverse strand, counting down.
CCAGCTAGGAAACTGAAACCAAAATCCAAAAGCATGGATAGACCATGCGAGATCTCATGGACAGGAGCCCATGAAAATTTTCAAGCGAGGGAGTATGATGCAGGAGCATCGCCAACAACAAGCAAGTGCGGAGACGGAAGATAGTTGGAACAAGCGCCAGTGCATATCAACACATTGTCAAAAGTGTTTTGAAATGTTTTGAAATAAATGTGCAGATATTAAATAAAATAATTAAGGGGAAATGCACTTGTAGATTGTAAGCAGATCATGAGCGATTTTCTCTCATCTGTAGTAGGTAGAGACATTTATGTGTAGTAAATGTAAGTAGGTAGCTTTGAATTGCGAATTAGACAGTTTTAGGAGCGGAGGGAAAACCGACTATAGATACCCTCATCTTGTATCATTTGTAACAATTAACATTGTCAATTGAGCATAAAGCATAGAGAGGAAGAAGCAGAGAGTTGTGTAGAAGAACCCATGTACAGAAGTCCTGAATTAATACATGAAGCTTTGATTTAAACTTATGGTGTTGTGGTATTCTCTATGTATGCATGTTAAATGCTATGTTTATAGTTGTTTTACTCTTTCGATTGTACATTTGTTTTGATGTTGTGTATGTATGATTTCTAGTTAAATAACTGAAATTTGAGAGAGGAAGAGTAACGAATGAGTTTCAATTGTTTCTCTATCTGAGAAAGAATTCCTACAAGGAGTGGAGTGAAGTCGTCCGTGAGGAGTGCGTTGACTAGGGTTCAGAGTTTTTTTTTGTCTCTGAAAGCTCAGGAGAGGTAACATTGTTCTCACTCCCGCAGAAGTGCAGGTGGAGCACAGAAACCGTGCAAGGTGTGCGCAGGCTGGTTCTAAGTTTAGAACTTATCAACCAAGGAAAGAATTGAAGGACTATTATTGCAAAGATAGTGTGCAGAGTCGAAGAATTAAATACTTGGAAGTATTTGAAGGGTTTCTGCAAGGAGAGCGTGCATGAGCCTTTTTGAAGACCCGAGTTGTGGAGAAAGCTCAGGAGGATTAGTACCTTCAAGCGTTCAAAGAGAGACGCTGCAAAGTTACTCTATGGGCAGATAAGTTTCAGCAAAGGGATAGCTTGTTCAATTTGTAGGAGTTGTCAAGGAGGAAATAGACAGAAGGAATTCTCCATGGAGAATTCGCGAAGTCCAGAGAGTCGTCATATCTTGAAGAAGAGCAAGGAGAGTTACGACGAGTGTTTTCTAAAGTGTAAATCTTAGGAGAGATGGAGTCGTTAGATCTCTCGTGAACTCTCATTTCAGAATTCGAGAGTTGAAGGGGCAAAAGAATCCATGTCAAATATTGTAGACAGTGGAGAGTGGACAGGTGGCGTACTTGTCGACACGGAGGTCAAACCTTTGTTGACTATTTTGGGGTTTTTTGAGTTGGAGAATCGAAATCCTGGTAGCGAGATTCACGAAATCGCGAAGTGCGAAGTCCCAAAGGAGCGAAAAGATTCATGTGGGGCTATCTATTGGTGAAGCGTGACAGAAATCGACATTTCAACATTTCTGAGGATAATAATTCGGGATTTGTTCCGAGATCCCCGAAATTGCGAAACACGATACTGTCGTGGGAGAGGATGCGACAAGCGTTTCGGCGCATCGGAAGTTCGGGTTTTGAAAGGTGAAGAGTTGAGAGACTTGGAAGGAAAAGTCGCAAAGTCTTGAACTCTGAAGTTCCAAAATCGCAAGAACTATGACCACATTGTTTGGTCAGAGGGAGATTGGAATTGATGCTTCGTGTTTGATCACGTGGGCTCAATTCATAAGGACCTGTGGAGAAGCACCATTTTAGGTTCATGGGATTCCTCGAAGAGGAATCGAAGAGTCAATCCGACTCAAGGGCAGGAATTAGAACGATTTTGTAGCAGACCTTGACCCGAGGGTTGGGGGTCTGCGTCATATTCCTACTCCTCCTTGCTTTAGTTTGTTTGTGAGAGAAATAGGTGTTCATATCTACCTCTTTCAGTAAAAATACTCTACTATATTAATCTTCATTCCTCTTCCTCCTTTATGAAAATTCCATATAGATTTTTTCTCAAGTCTCTCTCTTCCTATAACACATTCTCATTGACCTCCTCCTCTTCCATTATTTTTTTGTATTCCTTCTAACTATTTTTGGCAAACCATCCTTTCTTTCTCTAGAGGTATATAATTTTTTTGGCACAATACTTCAAAATGTTTTTTATTGTGTTCAATTAAGATTCTGAGATATAGTTTAGGGACATTGAGAATGATTTATTCCAAGAATCCTCTACAAGAGATAGAAATTCCTCCTTTTGAAGCTAATGTGAATTAAATATAAAAGGAATAGGCCCAAAATTTTCTGAAGGTTGGTAAGTTAAGACAATAGGCTTATGCTTGGAGATAAAAAAAGGCATAATTTTAGACAATATAATGTAATTAGAGAGTAATAAATCACTATGAATGAGAAACTTATCCAAATGGGCTACTATGTATATGAAACCTTCTCTTTTGTTTCTCTAAGTATACTTTCCTTTGAATTATTTTACACTTGATACATCTCAATCATAAATTAAATCCTCCATTATTTCTCTCACGCTATCACGAACTATATTACCACCCTTTTTTTTTATAGTTTTTTCAAAATAGTCTTTAAATCCTCAACCGCAATGTTAGAGTTCGGACCATAATTCTCACCAACCACCTGTAAGGAAACACATAATCTGATATTCTCTAGATATCTCAATCACATCTTGACATTAATTAAGGTGAAAGAAATATATGTTTCCAAGTGGTTAAGTTGACTCGAAATACAATGTTGTGTGCTACACGATGTTTCTTTTCAATTTTAGTTGTGTCCCACGGAGTAATTATTCCTCTTGATACTCCTCTTGAACTGATTTTTATCCCTTCATTTGTTTTCCAAATATTTTTTTCTATTTGTAATTATTTTTATTATTCTAATTTAGTCTCTTGAATAATAATTATAGATATATTTTTTTCTCTGAGCAGATCTCTCAGAGCTTCTTCCTTACTTCTACTACTAAAACCTATGAAATTCAAAGGAATAAATATCATAGTTAAAGGATAGGAGGAGGATCACCTCCGGATGAAGTAGCATCATTCACTTCGATTGTCGCTTCTAAGACTAGATGGCGCCTATAAGGTGTCACCATGGAAGGGAAAAATTGTATCAAGATCAGTGCCGACAAGTCAGTGATCATAGGGTTGGCTAGCCTGAGAGACTATACCTCAAGGTCAGAAATGGTAGGTTCTTATGGATTCAAAAGGTCCCCTCGTAGAGCAGGATCAGGCAAAGTTTCCTGCAGCCCGATCGCTTCGAATGACCCTTGTTGTTCAAGTCTTCGTCGTAATGGTGGTGGAGGTGGCTCCAATGTAACCAAAGAGAGGCCCTGAAGCCTTTGCAACTGATGGAACTATTGATATTACACCTTGTGAAATGATCAAACGACATAGTAAGGATTAAATAGCGTTTAAACAACAAGAACACACTAAAATATTCCTAAAGACAAATCAAGCAGTCGACTATCCAGTAGGAAGGAAAATTATGCCAATAAACACTAGAGGAACTAACTTGTGTAAGTGCAACGCGGACACGAAATCACCCTATGGGTATACTCTATGAAGCATGATCTGACGTCTACCCCAAGTACCATGGTATACCCCCATAGTCACCCGTGTAAGTCCCTAGAATATGGGAAACTAATTTTCCATCTCGTAGTTAGTCACCATGCGGGTACAGTCGACAGTCGGGAAGATCACAATGAGAATGATAACAAGTCTAAAACCTATCAAGGGTATAGAGAGAAAATGGTTCAGAATACAATAGAGAATCTCAAATGGATTCGTGGTCCACGAAGCTTTGTAGGAAAATGCAGTCAGTATTACTCCCGAGATAGATCCTCAATATGCGTTCCCCGCTACGTTCAGTCTGACTTTGGAGGGGTTATCTTCGCTGCCTTTCCTCACGCAAACTCATGTTTATCCCTTGTGTTAGAAGGGGGTACCGGATAAATTTTACAACACTATACTTAAAAACTCCCTAACTCAGACTCCAATTCTTTATTTAACGTCCTTGAAGAGTTTCCTCTCCAAGCTAATTCAAGGCCTTAATACCCTAAACTAGTTTGTTGACCCTACAAAAAAAAAGTCTAGTGTATTTTAGATTAAGCGTTCTTTTTAAATGCATGTTTTACTCACAAGCTATGGTGGTGAAACTAATGGTGTTATAAAGAGACAAAAAAGAGGAGAAAATTAAAGCACCTGAAAGAAAACTTACTTCAAATTGAAAAGCAAAGATTTATAACTAACTCTTTGTTAACTCAAATTTTCTTAACTAACTTTCGAAGATCTTGTAAAGAAAACATACAACCTACTTTCTCTTGACTACAAGATACTTATATTTCAAGAAATCAAAAAGAACTTGAAAAACAAACTCTTTTTTTATTTTTTCAAATAACGAACTCTAACTACTTTACCAGACTAAAATGAAAATCTTTTTGTTTTTGAAATGATTTAAAGAGAAAAACTGAAACAATCTTTTTATTTTTTTAAAGCAAGTAAAAAGAATAAAAATAAAACCGAAATAAGATTGGAAAAGACCTTTAGCTCACTGCGGATCACAGGGATTCAATCAAGAAACCAAGTAGTCAGATCTACGACTCAACAACTTACTTAAAAACATTTTTAAATGGAAAACACAAGAAGACCAAGAAAAACAAGTAAATTGATACCTATACCCATGCTATGGTTGTAAACAGAGACTCTGTAATGATCCAAGAAAGCCATGAGAAGTGAAAACTTCAATCAGGAAAGAGGCAAACTCCCTCTTTTTTCAAAAAAAATCATGAAATAGACACGTGGGTTGTTGCTTCAACAACCTGCGTATGTATGTGGGTTGTTTACTGAGCAGGGTGCGTATGTACGTGGGATGACCCAATACAGGGAGCATACATCTCTTTATCTCTTCAAAAATAGAAAAGATCAGGAAGTCTTACAGGGAAAGGAAAACTAGTATGCACCCTGGAGGTGACCAGAATCCCTTGACAGAACCAGAAAACTTGAAAGAAACTTGGAAGGAAAACAAACCAATCAAACAACCCAAAATCCCCTAAAAAACACTAGAGGCTTCCCCAGTATGATTTCCAGTTCTGCTAGCAGGAAGCCCCCCCCCCCTTTAACAAAACCAGGGTTCAATATGTAGACAGAGCGAATAATCGTCTAAAAGTCAATCAATTCTACTCTACCCAAAACATACCAAAACTAATGTAAAGAAAGAAAACAAACAAAATATCAGGTAACTATACCTCTCATCCCATGTTTGATGATGATCTCCTCAAGCTTGGAAGTTCCACTGACTGCACGTTTCCTCCCAAGGATGACCTGCATCCAAATATAGGAAAACAAGAACTACAAGCATGTTATTCTACCGTGGTTTTTCTACGGCATTTTTTTTTCCGCACTTTTCCTGCCATGATGCTTTTGTCACAACTTTTCTGCCACACTTTTCTTGCCGCAATTTTTCTACTGCACTTTTCCTGCTGCGATTTTTTTGTCGCACTTTTTCTATCACACTTTTCCTACCACACTTTTTCTCTATCAATAAATCATGCCCAAATAACCTTTCACAAAATAGATATTCAATTATATTCAATAGGTGGTAATGGGACATATTTTCTCTCTCATTTGTACTTCCATGTAGCTTTCTTAAGGGGTTACCTTCTAACCAACTTAAACCAATTTAATTCTTTTAGGGATAACCCACTTCTAACCACTTGTCCACTTCTAACTCATTTTTCTACAAATAAGAAGTTCTTCACTCCTAGTTGCAACTAAATTTATTATTTAATTAATTTCTTTTGCAACCACATTGACTTATTCATAAATAGTAAACTCACCACTTCTTGTTGCAACCACTTTGACTTATCCATAAATAGTAAACTCACGACTTCTTGTTGCAACCACTTTATTATTTAAATAAATTCACTTAGCAACCATTTTGACTACTATATTATTTAAATAATTTATCTTTACTCACAACTTCTTGTTGCAACTAACTTTTCTATAATTAGTCAATTCTAACTTGTTTTCCCTTAACTAACTTCTTGTTGCAACCACTTTATTATTTAATTTATTTGTTTTGTTCAACCACTTTGAATATTCAATCTTCTCATCACAACTACTTTACCATAATTACCAAACTCATAACTTCTTGTTGCAAATAATTTATTTTTATTTATTTTCTTAATGCAACAACTATACCCATGATTAACTCATAGTTACCATCAATTTGACTAGTACACTTCTTCTAGGATCTTCTAGAATAATTGACTTCTTTGACCTTCTAGGGGCTTCTAGATAACTCATGAGGGTTCTCCAACTGCATATGGCTATGACTCTCTAACCGTGAGGAGTTATGTGTCATTCCACATATAACCAGAAATGACATGACATATAATATCCATCTATACTAGTCTTACCTATAAATTCACTGATCTTCATTCCTTTATATCTCAAATATACTTGGGTCCCTTACCCATGCCTTTGTGCTATCAAAATTCTCTATCGGACTTCTCCAAGGGTTGAAATCAATCACTAAGGTTTGACATCAATATACAATATCACTCTCTGAGGGTTGACATCAATGACAACCAATAGTCCAGACCAACTTTCCATCAACCTAAGACAAATGTTTGACCATCTCCCCCTTTGGCATTGATGGCAACACCAACATTGATGGAAACACGTAGTCATGATAACATTCATGCTTATACTCTGCATCAATGTTTCTATCTCTCCCCCTTTGAGATCAATGGAAAAGGGTATCTCCCTTTGGGGATGCTCCCCTTGACTAAACTCTCATTGGGGATACTCCCCATGTATAAATTCCTTTGATCTTTCTCTGTGTTTCTAAGCCTTTGATTATTATCTCTCCCTTCATATGAATAATATCTCCCCATTTGAAAAAGGGTATCACTCTAATGCAACACTAAATTCATATTGTTCATTCTTCCCTTGTGACAATCAATCCCCCTGAAAACATGCCTACGTTCTCTCTCTCCAAGAATCTAACTCTCTATCCTTCATCTGATGAATCTCTTCCCCTGGAATCATACCTCTATTTTTACCTCTCTGTCTGACAACTTCTATGAATGATATTTCTACCTATCTTTTTGGTTTTTTTTCTGTCTCTTGAATTCTCTACAAGATGTTGTGTAGAAAAAATATAAGTCTTCCTATACCATATGCCTTTTGGAGTTATTGTCCATTGGTGCTTCGTTGTGTAATCAAATGACATATATGAAAATAATTCAAGAATAAGCATTCAAATATTCCTATGTAATTATCATCCATTATGATAATGTTTCTTTGTCTCTGAACCACTCTTTGAACCTTTCTCTAAATCCAGTTTCACACAGATTTTGGGACAAACATACATAGACAATTTGGGTTATGATTTATCTATATACTTTCACAGTGATTCTCTAATACTTCTTAATACATCATACCCCAACAATGAAGGGGAAATTACAAATGGTAAATCCACTTTTGGATCAAAATCAAAGATTCAACGATTGAGATACATACCTTTGGAACCATAGAAATAAGGGATACTTCTAAAAATCAAGGCTTACATGTCTTCCTTGAACCCAAATAGAATAGAAGCATAAGAAGTGATTAATTTTTCCTTTAATCAATGGTTACCACCTTATTTTGATCCATGGTTTCCATCTCCTTTGTATCTATGAATCTATTTGGTAGGGAGATGGCCATAAACTAATGAATTGGCTAACCAATACTTTTTCAACAAAAGTTGGGGCTTCAACAATATTCATATGATGTTATTGGTTTAGTCATCGATTTTTATTAACCTTAAATAAAATTGATGAGAGGACACCGAACACTAATGGTTTTCCAATGGTAGTTTGGATAGACAAAAACCCGACAAGAAGGATGAACCCTTTTTAAGACTGATGCTAAATATTATAACGTGGCTATTTATGAAAGTTAAAGGTCAGTTAGGAGGTGGTCAACTCACTAAATATCTTAGTTTTTGATAAATTTAGAAATGGCCAACTAGATACTCTAACTTTAATTCATTAATAATAAAATTAGCCTCCACTTAGGTATAAATAAGAAATCGTATTTTTAATTAATCAAACTTGTACTTCCCTCTTCTTACATATCTTTGTGTGGTTCTCAACAATTTTATATGTAATTCTCAGACTTGTGGATATGAACGAATCCAACAGTAACAATGACCATAGAAGTAGAAATGAAAATGGAGATGGAAATAGTCTGCAAAGGCCAAACATAAATGGATATGGAAATGACACCCGACAGGTATATGGATAAATTTATGTTCTGCATTATTATTTACGTGTTTATTTTTATGGGTTTATCCTATGTGTGGTTATATCTGTCTGTATATTTATGGGTATTTCCTGTATAAGCTGCATGTATATGTTTACTATTATTTCAGTATGAATCCGTGCATTTACATATGTATTTGTTTGTTTACGTTAT
>ML787389.1:76821-90043 GCA_009831015.1 Picea engelmannii | reverse complement strand
GACTGGGTGGTCGGGGACGTTACAATTCATTGTAATTACAATTTGATATTTTTCAAAAAGCATAGATAGATTTGTCTCATAATGTCGATGAAGACATTGAAACCGAAATTGAAGCAGAAGACGTTGAAACCAAAATTGAAGAAAAAGATGAATCACCTATAGGTATGTACATAAATTTATATAATACAAGGTGAATTGTGACATCCCAAAATAAAGTATTTTTGAAATTTAAATTTGTTGGAAAATTATTCCGTTTTTAGTAAATTTGAATTTGGAAAATTTTTGTCTTTTATGGCAATTCCAAATTTTGAATTTAATAGTTGTAATTAATTATTATGACTATTGGGTAGAGATCTGATTTGACCCAACTAACTATTTGAATATGACACTTGTATGAAAACATAATATTTTATATTGATTTCACGAGGACAAATGGAACAACCATGTTAAAAAATCAACTGACCATGACTCCATGAGTGGGGAACCTATTGGAACTACCTCTGGGCTGATTATTACAAGTGGAAAATCAAAGATTTGGCCATTGGCAGCCCCTGGAAATAAGGGATTTAGAAATCTACGAAAATTCCCAAGGGAGGGAAAATATCTAGGAAAAAGGATTTTTTTATGAATAAAGAGCATATGTGAGGAGGCAAGACGCTTCCAAGTATGCTGGGAAAGGAGACTATTGATTTTTCCCTTGATATTATGAATGCTACGGAGTGAGTGTGAGGCAAGAGGAATCTGTGGAAAGAAAAGGACATTGTTGAGGAGGAGTCTTCCAAATTCGCCCTCATGGATTCATGGTCGGGCTAGGGGGTGAATCGAGCAAGTGTTTTTCCTGCCTCATTCTACGATTGGGAGGAATGTGGCTATTCCCTTTGTCTTCCCACAAGCTGGTTCAGATATGAAATATTACCTTGCTCTATTCTTGGATGTTTTTGTGTGTAACTGATATTATGCTTCGAATTGTACTAAGTTGAAATAATTTTTCCATGGATGACATCTATTCGTCGTATGAAATTTACAATCACAGTCTAAATTCTGGATTGGCCCCTCCCGAAATCTAGAATACTAAGAAAAATTATCTGTATATGATTGAACTTAAGAGATAAGATCCATCTACAGGATATGTTTAAATCTAAAGTCAAAATTCTAGTTAGGATGATCTGTGTATTAATATGCTTGAAGAGAACCGATCTGTATAGGTATAAGTTTATTTCTGTGACTGAGATATTAAACAGATCTAACTTTGAGAAATCAGAGTTGAGTAAATCTGTACCTAAAGAAATGTTTAGATGTATCGTTAGAGTTAAAATTCAGAAACATCGTGCCCCTTAACAGAGACTTCCTTTCTAATACATTTAAGAATTGAATAGAAATATGGGACAACAAAATTCTTATGGATCACTTGTGTATTGATATATTATACATATATATACATTTGGAAAACTGTAAACCGAAAGTAAAATATCTACACCAAAAAAATTGATATGATATACATCTTTTTCTTGTATTATATGAATTTTATTGATTAATTGTATGCACCAACAACATGCAAATGAAATTCTATATGTGTAAAGAATGGMAAAATTTTGAAAGTTAAAGAAATCTGGAAAACCCCTTTTTGTTTATCAGACGCTAAAATCRAAATTACAATCATGGAAATTGACATCTATCATAAGATTTTATGCATTCTATATTCCAAGAGTGTTCTACCCTTTCCACAGCCAAAAGTCTGTGGCAGATTAGAAATTGGCATAACCCTTAAGGAGATMCGGAACAAATTTCAAGAGTATTAGACTCATTTGTTTTTGGTAGTGCAGTCTCACAGTCATGGGTCAGACATTAAAACTATAGAAGCCTTGACTTCAACAACGCGAAATGATTACGCTGGGAAAACTTAAGTTAAATTAGACATTTATATAGTACGCACATAACCACACATACTTTAGGAGTCTATACGTATAACCACAACCACAAGACTTACTCTAAATGAAAAAAAATTAATCAACAACTGACACAAGTAAAGATTTCATTAAAATCGATTCACTGTATATACTACCTCAATCGCATTTCCTAATATAGATTATGTCTGGAATATCGCTATGTAGAGACTAACAACAAACCTCAATAAATAAAGAAATTTACAACCCTTGTTTAAATATTTTGTACATCTAATGATTTGGTATCAGTCGTATGCCAAGAACGCCAGGGTAATAACCCAACACCAGCGAGTCTTTTCTAGATCTTTCAAGAGATCTCTTAATAGACACCAGATTACCTTTCTGAGTAGGACCTGATTTAGATCCAGCACCATTTTTCACTTCGACCTACAAAAGAAGTGAAGCATCCAGTTAGTCATGGAATATAGGTCTCACCGAACTCAAATTCTTTCTTTTATCAAACATACAAGATAATGATTGGGTGTAATCCTTTACTTATCTTTGATTCGCCATAGGTAGGATTCCATTCTGAATAGTGACTTTTGAAAGGGTAGGAGTGAACTCGATCAAGATGATGGTTACCCTCGCATCAAACAGGCCCCATCATTAGTTACAGTATTCAGTATAAAAGAGATGGGTTTACAGGCAATGTGATTTCATAAAAGTATAGGAATTTCAACATCAAAGAGAGAAAACATTAAACAAAGGGAGAATTTCATATAGTTATACAGAGGGATAGACAAGTTGCAAAAATATATTTATATTAAACATGAGTTTCGTGAGCCTATACATTGATAGTATGAGGATACCTATTATCTTTAAAACAAAACACAGGAACTTGTTTAAAAGAAAGGAAAATTTTACTTTAAACCACAGAGTAAGATGCATACCCTCCTCCCGATGGTCAAACCACGGCCAAGACCATACAAAACCCACAAACCATTGTCTGTGGAATGATATAGGAATTTCAACCCGAGAGGTATCGTTAATCCAGGATCCACAGGAGGAAGTTATGAATGGTTATCTGTTCTCCTCATTGGGGTTATGGTTTTAGTCAAGATAGGGTATAATAGAAGAACTTATCGAGGTGGGTAGACAGAGACAAGATAAGAAAATGATATTTAGTCGTTATACAAAGAATACCCAAATACGATAGAGATCATTGTCAAAACTGACCATCTATCAGTTCTCCAACCCCGGAAAACTAAAATGCATTACAATATGGCTTCCCCAAAACAATGATACAACATAGCGCAAGTGGGAATGACAAGTATAAAGGCACACTGCTTACGAATAACCCTCGAAAGCCTCCAAGGAAATAAGAGAACGAAGGGTGGGAGTGCGATAAGAAGAGCTATCTACCAGTAGCAAGGAAAACCAGAATGCCTCTGTTGAGTTTCAATAACGAGGAAGTAATTTAATAACAGTCAAATGTTACAGTGAAAGTATGAATCTTACTGGGAGGTTGGATGAAAGATATTTCTTCCATCATGGAAGTTCCCCAATTTTCCTTTGACAACATTTCGGAGTCGCAGAACCAAATCCTATGTGAATCTACTCATTACCAAAATGAACCGCTATAACCCAAAGAAAAACTTTACCGTGTAGATTAAATGTCACTGGTACAAAGGACGGGTCGGCCATGTAAAGAAGGGAACTTGGTGAATCCACAATGGAAGAAGGGTCAGGTGATGGCCTCGACTCTCACACACATCAGGGTCCATTAATGGCCTGGCCAAAATTTAACTCTCGAATGACTTGTTACTGCCAGTTCAATTAATGGGTTACGAATGAAAGAAGCGCCTGCACATTTAAGGTAAGTTTTAACCCTAACCAACACCAACCTCGTTAAGGTAATTTTTAGTCGAAATTTCATATGGAACAGGTGGAGTCAACGAACATCTAGCACGGGTTGTTGGTTTTCAAATAATCGTTACATCAATATTAAATCAAGAAGTACTTACCCCAACCACTTCCTTATTAATTCAAATATTTTCACAGAGGGCTATAACATGCCCCTTTACCTTTATTCTTCTTACATGACTCCTTTTATCAAGTGGTTAAGGTTACACATAGGACTAAGTCCCAAATTCCTTCATAGTGGTAAGCGGAACTATATGGATATATAATTTTTATATCGGTATAAAAATAAACATAGTCTGTAGGACTATAAGTGAGTGGTGGAGCGCGGAGTAAGCACAAATTGAAATAGTGTTTCAAAGGTTAAATTGGGTAGCAAATTTAATCAACGTCAGCCAAGACCCATTTTTCTTTTAATGACGAACCCATTCAAAGGTGAATGCATAAAGTAGGATTTTTTTTTTTATTTGATAGTTTTGAGGTCTATTACATATGGTATCAAAGAAAGTTTACAACATTGGGCCTTGAACAGGGCCACACTAGAACTTTAGCATATATATATATTTTCCTACTGATGATAAACTAACAAAAATCCTTTGTACAAACATAATTTTTTTTTTGTTTTGTTTCGTGTCAATTATGGAAGCTCAGGATGATGCGAAAATCAAAATAGAAGGAAATCCAGTGCAGGGACCTCATGGAGATACAAAATAGAATAGTGAAGGAAGCGCTCCTACGGAAGTACTAGAAACAATGAGGAATCTTATCGTTGAGCTGCAAGTCTTCAAAGCAGACAATGAGAAATTGAAGAAAGCACAACAAGAACAATAAGAGATAAATGAAGTCCTGCTATGCAGTATAGTGACCAAGAAAATACCAAAGGTCGATAACTAGGATGAAGAGGTCAGCAAAAGGGCCTCTAAGAATTCTGGGCCTGAAACAAAAAAAGGAGACAGTTCGTCTGAAGGTACACCCTCAGCTGAGGAAAAAACTAAAACAGACAGGAAAAGAAAACAAACAGACAACCTTGAAGGAGAATTTAAAGCGATTAAACCAGCTACCTTTGATGGAGAATCTAGGACAGGAGAAGAAGTCGAAGCATGGTTGTTGGACATCAAAAAATACTTCCAAATCTGCAATTGTTCCAGTAATATGAAGGTCAGAATGGCCATCTACAATATGAAAGGGAAGGTCAACATCTGGTGGCAAGACCTAAAATTGGCCAAGAGCCTAAAGGAGAAACAGATGGAATGGTCCGACTTTAAGAAGTATTTCAAGAAACAATACCTTTCTGAAAGCTATTATGAAAGGAAAACGAAAGAATTTTACGAGTTATGACTCGAACAAATGATGATGGAGGACCTCATAAATAAATTACTGGAACTACTAAGGTTAGTACCGTACATCTGGGAGGATAAGGTAAAAATCCAACGGTTCTTAAGTTGTTTACCACAGTCCTACAAGGACAGAATTGAGTTTGACAACCCCAAATCCTTGAGTGAAGTATTCAAGAAAGCAAAAATGTGCTATGACCAGTATTAATAGCAGGAAGAGTTTCCCAAAACCTAGAAGGATAAGAAACAAGATCAAATGAACCAACGAAAGAAGGGATACCAGCCAGCTCCTTATCGAAATGTAGCAAAAGGTTTTTCGAGAAAGGATTATCACTCCAATTATCTGAATACTCAAGGCAGCGGTAAACCGGTAAACCCGGAAATTTAAAAGTTTGGGTATAGCCTCCATGAGCCATTAAAGTGTTGGGAATGTGGAGAGCCTAATATAAGGAGGAATTGTCCATGTTTAAATTCAACAAACAGAACTACTATTCATAATTTGCGGGAAGCCTCAACGGTGGGAGACATGGGAAAAATCTTGCATCGGATAAATGTATCCATAGATGGACGACAAGCTAACCACCAGTCCTTGGTGGTAGAGATTGAAGGTAAAATCAATAACTCTCAAATATCTGTCTTAATTGATCCTGGAGCTACGTTAAGTTATGTTACTCCTGGTGTAGTAGAGTCGAACAAACTTAAGAAACTGAAGCACACAAAACCATGGCTGGTACAACTAGCAACAATAACTAAAAGGAAAGTAGTTGAATTTATTTGTGATTTTGAGTTCAGCCTAGACGGTCAAAATATAAGGACAAATCTGAACATCCTACCACTAGGATCTTACGATATGATTATCGGGATGGACTGGTTGGAGACACAAAAAGTAGTACTAGATTGTTATACAAAGTTACTTAACTATAAAGATGATTTTGGCACTACTATAACAACCCAAGGTATACCAAAACCTGTATCAGTCAGACAAGTTTCAATGATGCAACTCAAGAAATGTATGAGAAAGGGATGTCAAGTTTATGCCATCCAAGTAACGAATCTGTTAGAGAAAGTAGATAAGACAAAGTTAGAAGACTTCATTGTCCTACGTGATTTTAGAGACATGTTTGTAGATGAGATACCAGAATTACCTCCTAGAAGGGAAATAGATTTCTCCATAGACCTACTACCGAGTTCAGCCCCTATCTCAAAGGCACCTTACCGAATGAGTCTACCAGAACTAACATAATTAAGAGTACAATTACAAGAAATGTTGGATAAATAGTATATCGAACCGAGTGTTTCACCATGAGGGGCACCCGTCCTCTTTGTGAAAAAGAAAGACGGTAATCTAAGACTATGCATCGATTATAGACAACTGAACAAAATGACTATTAAGAACAAATACCCCTTACCAAGGATAAATGATCTGTTCGACCAAGTAGGTGGGGCCAAGATCTTTTCAAAGTTGGATTTACGATCTGGTTATCATCAAGTTAGGATAAAGGACAAGGACATAAACAAAATAGATTTTCAAACAATATATGGACATTATGAATTTGTAGTCATACCTTTCGATCTCACTAATGCACCATCCACGTTTATGTGCATGATGAACAATATTTTCAGCCAGTACTTAGACAAATTTGTAGTAGTATTTATCGATGATATCCTAGTCTATTCTAAAAAGGAGGAAGAACATGAGGAACACTTAAGAATAGCTTTGCAAATGTTGAGGAAACAAAAATCGTACGCCAAGTTTGACAAGTGTGACTTTTATCAAAAGTAAATACAATATCTAGGATATGTAATTTCAGAAGAAGGCATTGTCGTAGACCCGGAAAAGATAAAAGCCATTATGGAATGGTCGGTACCAAAGGATGTGGCAGATATCTAGTCATTCATGGGAATCACCGGATATTATCGTAGATTTATAGAAGTGTTTTCCAAGATAGCCTACCCTATCACGTCATTACAAAAGAAAGGGACCAAGTTTAACTATTCATAGAAGTGTTAAGATAGTTTTAACAAGCTGAAGGAATTATTGACAACTGCACCCATTTTGAAGGTAGCAGACCCAGATAAAGACTTCACAATATGTGTTGATGCAAGTAAAGAAGGACTAGGTGGTGTCCTCACTCAGGAAGGACACGTGATCTGTTATGAGTCCCAGAAATTAAAAGAACATGAGTGAAATTATGTCACTCGTGACTTAGAATTGGTAGCGGTAATACACACCTTAAAAATGTGGTGACACTACATAATGGGAAGAAAATTTCTACTATTGACAGATAATAGCGATGTAAAATATATGTTTAGTCAACCAGAGCTCAATGCAAGGCAAGCCAGATGGCTAGCCTTCTTGAGCGAATTTGACTTCGAAGTCAGACATATCAAGGGAAAAGAAAATAAAGTAGCAGACGCTCTAAGCAAAAGAGTCCATGGGTTATTTGAGATAAATATCAGCAGGGAAGAAAGTGATTTGGAACAAAGAATAAGGACGACAGGTATTAACGACGGAAATTACCCTAAGATGATGGAAAAATTACAAAACAATATTGCAAACTCAAATAAACCAAAGCTAAGTATCGACAAAAAGGGACTATTATGATTTAAAAACAGACTTTACATACCAGACTCAGTAGAATTAAAAGTAACAGTCTTGGACGAAGTGCATAAGAAGTCGTATTCTGGCCATCCAGGTTACCAGAAAATAATAACAACACTTAGAAAACTATTTTACTGGCCTAATATGAAGGGAAAAACAACGAAATACTTGGCTAGGTGCCAAGATTGTCAGTAGGTTAAGACCGAGCACCATCATCCAGCTGGCCTATTACAGCCATTACCAGTATCAGAATGGAAATGGGAGACCATATCGCTGGACTTTATAACAGGTTTGCTTAAAACTCAGAAACATAATGATTCTATCATGGTTGTAATCGATAAACTCAGTAAGTCTGCACACTTTATTCCTGTAAAGTCTACTTTTAAAGCTATAAAAATTGTTGAAATACTCATGAAAGGATTTTTTAGACTGCATGGTATTCCTAAAATGGTGATTTCAAATAGAGACGTAAAATTCACATCCGCTTTTTGGAAGGAATTGTTTGTAGGGATAAATACTAATTTGAATTTCAGTATGAGTTATCACCCACAAATAGATGGACAGACGAAGAGGACAAACCAAATCATGGAGGATATGCTCTGTATGTACGTAAGAACAAAACCAAACAAGTGGGAAGACTATCTGCACTTGGTAGAATTTGCGTATAACACTGGGTACCAAACTTCGGCCAAGTTGAGACCTTTCGAAATGTTGTACGATAGAAAATGTATGACTCCAATTAGCTAGGATAACCCAGCTGGCAGGATCATGGTTGGACCAGATATGCTCCAAGAAATGGAGAACATGGTGAGAAAAGTACAACAAAACTTGAAATAAGCACAAGACAGACAAAAGAGTTATGCAGATTAGAGAAGAAGACACTTGGAATTCCAAGTAGGGGACCATGTTTATTTGAAGGTAAAAGCCCGAAAAATCTCGTTGAAGTTAGGAAACTGTGCCAAGATAACACCTAGGTTTTGTGGGCCCTTCGAGATATTAAATCGAATTGGACCCATAGCATATCAACTCGCACTCCCAGCTAATCTAAGAATTCATAATGTATTTCTTGATTCTTTGTTAAAAAAATATATTTATGATCCGACTCATATGATTGATTGGAAATTGGTGAAGGTGGAACCCGAAGGCGAGTTCCAGGTGGAACCCCTGCATATTATGGACCAGAGAGAAATAGCACTTCGGAATAGATTCGTTTCTTGTAACACCCTGTTTCCCCCAACTTGTAAATATAACTGGACTGGCCAAGAACTATGGAAAACTCATAAATGTGAATATGTGATGTAAATGGAACTTGGGGAAGAGGTCAATGAATGTGAATAACATTCTAAATTTATTGCAGGACTGCTGATGAGGGGATGTGCAGAAAAAGAGACCACGATGGTGGTGGAAGGCACCTGAAAAGGTGGCGTTAACTTCCACAGAGAATTAAATACCGTATTTGGACTCCACTGGCCTGGAGAACCAAAAGCGGCTCACTGGCCCTAAAAATTAATGGCTCGCAGACTGGTAGGCAGATGGCTTGATGAGGGATGGGATGGTGAATCGTCCATCCGTAGAGCCGTCAGGCCTAATAAGTGCAAGGGAAATCGTGCCACACGCAACCTCACAAGAGGATAAGGTGTATAGCAGAGGCGATTGAGAGGGCAGACGCGAGGGGAACTCTGGAATTACGCAGAGTGAGTGATAGCAGAGAGGAAGGATTGCAAACTTCGCTCCTGGTCACTGGCAGATAGAGAGACACAGTCTCAACAACATCATGGTCTCATCTCGGGGGTGGCTAGTGGTAAATCCGCTGGGAGTCGCTACGCCTAGGGTTGGGTGGAAACAAGCACCCCTCTCAGCAGTTGCACCTATTTCTGGTGTTATTTTAGGATAAGTGTTTTTACATCTTTGTATATTGAAATTCAGAGAATGATATAGATATATGTATATGCTCATAGAACTATAAAATTATGAATTATTTGTGTAAGAATGTCTGTGCAGTGTTTAATAAGAATGAATAGATATATGCTCATAACAGAGGAACCCACGCAGGACGTACATGGATGAAGCACTTTTATTTATGCCTAGATGGAGCTACGTTAGGCCCCCAACCCGTTTTCGGGAAGTTGCTTTCCCTTACCCATCTCCAGGGATGCCTAGTATCGATCTCTTCACAGAGATTTCCTCCTTAGAAAGGTTCACCAAGAACCCAGAAAAAGGATTTGAGTGGGCAAGTCTTAATAACCATGTACAGAGAGGAATGACCCCCTTAAGGTGCTGAGGTAGTAGCGTAGGGATGAGTAACAAATCGACGGATGAGATCCTGTCAGAAGACCATAGTCATTCATGACCATCAGATTGACGGAAGTAGTAAGAGCGTTATACCTCTTTTTTCTTTTCCACCCATCTTCGTGAATAGCGAGGAAATCGGGATCGTAGGTTCCCCAAGGTCCATGAGAACATTTGGACCGTTAATATTTCCACATCCACTAAGTAGTGGAAGAGTGTGCATGGTGGAATAGATCTAAGTCGTTATATCTTGAGTAGACACCCGTCAGCCATTGGATCGGGAGAAGATGCCTGGAGCTTAAGTCTCTAGATTGTGTGTAGAAGAACATATCTGGGCTGTCATATCTGGGAAAATTTCCCAACATCCGTCAGATTGAACAGAAGTGGCACGAGTTTTAGCCATCGGGATATCGACACTCGAGAAATCGGGATCCTAGAGGTCGTGAGAACTAAGACATCACAAGTATTGAAATCGCGACATTGGATCTGGTCCATTCGTTAGCAAAGACACGTGGCGGAGATCAAGCCAGAGTCGGTGTAGAAACCATCGGAAAATAGGAGTTCCTGAGGTTGAAAGGATCGAGACATCAAAAGTCTCGAAACCCCGAGAGTTAATCGGGACCGTCCATTTGAGAAGGATGTGTGGCAATCAACAATGCCATTGGGAAAATTCCCAATAAGGAAGCCATCCATCGACAAATCGGGGATCAGCATATCGGGGATTCTGTGGACATGGAAACTTTGCATATCGAAACCGCGAACCCCGAAACCCCGATAAGGAGGAAAGAGCCAAAGTGGAAGCCAGTTGTCACTGCAGCGGAGAGTCGGGATTCGGGGAATCGCGAGTTCCGTGGGCGAATGTATTTTGACATCGCAAACCCCGAAACCCTGATGAAAGGGTATGACTGCGGCCATATAGAGGGAGGTCGTGTGGACCAAAAGGTCTAGTCCAGGGGACTAGCGGAAGCTGACATCATATCGGGATATCGGGGATTCCAAGGACAAAATGTTTATGTATTCCAACGTGTGATATTCGAAACCTCGATGGACAGAGGAGATTCTTTCGGAGGATCTCTAGGACCGTAATGACCGTTAGATGTGGGAACAAGACGTTAACTTAAAATAGGACATAGTTATGCTTTAGGATAAGCAGCGAGTAGATCTGGATGATCAGAGTTCACCCGCATAGATCTATGGTTGAGGTTCCATTCCGGAGCCCCCTTGCCATTCTACCTTTAGTGGTAGGGGGGGTCCGGAATTGGACGTGCAACTCTCTAATAGTTGAGATTAAGTCAACATGATCAACGATGCTTAGGTTGATTATGGGCCCCCCTTGCCATTCTTCCTTTAGTGGGGGGGGGGGTCCGGAATAGTGAGACGTGTGAAGTGGGACCCATCCCTGTCATGACGACCACCATGTCGCATTTCCCTCTCGCCACCTGTATTACACTTAAATGTGCAATGGGGCTTGTTCTCATTGGTGGTTCTCTACTCTCGTTGAGATTTGTTCCTATTGGCCCATTTGCTGAACTGGTAGGGATTCGACCACATTGGCTGGTCACTAGACCTATTAGGGTTCGGTGGTGGCAGAATAGAGTGTTTGGATCTTACTGTAGCGCCGAAGCGCGAAATACAAAGGATGTTGCATTCAAATTGAACAGTGAATATAACCCTCGATCATGCGGGAACGAAGAAGGAGAGAGAAGGAGCCAGCTTACGCTGGGCCTCCATGGTTATTTAGGGGTTCGAGTCTGACAGAGGACCAGAAAAGTTTGATTTCTTTAGTGGGTATGTTACAAAGTGGTATCAGAGCATTGTTACAACACTCAGCCTGATTGGGCTCATGCATGATTCACGCATAAACTCCGTTCGAAGCACTCCTATGAGGAGTAACCCCCTGACTTAAATATCTTGCCCAGGATTAAGAACTTGGAAAATGAAAACCCGACTGTGTATGCATGTGAAAGAGTTATGAATTTATGCGCCATTTATAAAAAAAAAAATGAATTTAACTCTTGACTAATAGTCAGCGTTTGTCTTTTCACTCAAGTGGACGATCAACTACGGGAATCTACAGACATAGAGTATGGTGACTCACCAAGAGGTGGGAGAAGGCTCCCACAACAGAGACGAGGAGTCTGATGAGAGAAGAGCAATAATAACCCCTCCAGACCTAGCCAAGACTATGAGGAGTCTCATGATTGAGTTGCAAAGCTGCAAGGCCGATAATGAAAGGATGATAAAAGAGCAAGAAAAGCAAACCAAAATTAATGCAGTTCTACTACAGAGCTTATCCGACCTATAGCGACAAATGCAACATGAACCTGAGATGTAGAATCGTGGTCGTGTTAGTGGCCACACTGAGAGAAGCACATCCAGAAAGGTCCACCCCAGAGGTAAAGGAACAGTGCCAGACGATTCCACTGAGAAGGAATTCAGTGATTCAAAAGACTCTTCCAGTAGCAGGACCAGTTCCTATTCTCGCAGAAAACAGAAGAAGCAAAAGACTTCCAAGAGTCACAAATTTGAGGAATTCAGGAAGGCCAAACCTCCCTCCTTCGACAGTGAGATAAAGAAGGGAGAGGAAGTCGAGGCTTGGCTACTTGGGCTGAAGAAATATTTCAGAGTCCATGATTTCTCAGAGAACTTGAAGGCCCGAGTGGCCACTTTCAATCTGAACGGAAGGGCTTCCATCTAGTGGGAAGACCTTAAGAATATGAAAGGGGTCCGTGAGGAGGACCTGTCTTGGAAACGGTTTGAGAAGTACTTCCGGAAGAAGTATTTGTCGAAAAGGTATTTCGATGAGAAGGCTAAAGTGTTTTATGAACTCAAACTGGGACAACTCACTATGGAGGAGTATGTCAACAAATTTCTTGACTTACTGAGATATCTACCCTACATCAAAGTAGAGAAGGCGAAGGCACAACGCTTCATCAGTGGGCTACCCAAGGAATACTGGAACCGAATTGAATTTGATGAGCCAAGGACCTTAGAAGACACTATAAGAAAGGAAACATATTGTCATGAACAATATGAACATCGGGCAGAGTCTCGTGGAGACTAGAAACAGAAGAATGGTTCAAAATTTTAGAAGAAGGGGAGAAAATCCTCAGGATTGAGAAATTACAAGAAGAACCACAGAATGAAATTTCCAACCCGAAGTGTACTCCAACAGAACTTTCCCTCGGTGGACA
>ML787389.1:19502-35245 GCA_009831015.1 Picea engelmannii | reverse complement strand
ATATATATATATATATATATATATATATATATATATATATATATATATATATATATATATATATATATATATGAGTGAACCAAACCACCACAATCTATCAAGCTAAGTCTTAAACCAAACCAAAACAAAGCTATTTTACATTAGTATTGGTGATTAATAGATTAACAATAAAGTAATTTTATTTCAACATTGACATAGTAAAGATAGAGACTCTCATCATTTTTATTTCATAGAGATCTCTATTTGGTGGAATGGAAACACCACATGCCTACCATTCAAACACCATTAAAAACTTTCATTGAGATGTTGATGTAAATGTGAGACCATGTCTCTCTTACTTTGGAATATTTATAGTGGCTTTCTTCATTCTTCCATTTGTTCAAGTGATTCTTTATTTCTATGTCTTCTAACACATTGTTAAACTAATTTTCTTACTTCTTTCGTACACATGATTATGTTGAATTTTGATAACCTATAACATAAAATGAAGCATTTAGATTAATACATAATAGGAAAGTATTTAAGATTTTGATGCTTAATTTAATGCATTGTAAGAATGAGAATATACAAAACATTAGTTCAAAACTAACAACTTTGACACTTTTTTTCCATCAACTTAGTGCAAACACATTTGAGCATTGGTCAGACCACCAAAATCTATCAAGCCAAGTCTTGAACCAAACCAAAACAAAACTATTCTTACATTAGTATTGGTGATTAACAGATTAACAACAAAACAATTTTATTTCAACATTGACATAGTAAAGATAGAGACTCTCATCATTTTAATTTCATAGATATCTCTATTGGTGAAATGGAAATTCCACAAGCCTACCATTCAAAGACCATTAAAAACTTTCATTGAGATGTTGATGTAAATGTGAGACCATGTCTCTCTTACTTTGTAATATTTATAGTGGCTTTCTTTATTCTTCCATTTGTTCAAGTGATTCTTTCTTTCTGTGTCTTCTAACCCATTGTTACACTAATTTTCTTAGTTCTTTCATACACATGATTATGTTAAATTTTGATAACCTATAACATAAAATGAAGCATTTAAATTAATAAATAGTAGGAAAGTATTTAAGAGTTTGATGCTTAATTTAATGCATTGTAAGAAGGAGAATATACAAACATTATTTCAAAACTAACAACTTTGCCACTTTTTTTTCCATCAACTTAGTGCAGACACCTTTGAGCATTGGTCAACCCACCACAATCTATCAAGCCAAGTCTTGAACCAAACCAAAACAAAGTTGTTCTTACATTAGTATTGGTGATTAGCAGATTAACAACAAAACAATTTTATTTCAACATTGGCATAGTAAAGATAGAGACTCTCATCATTTTATTTCATAGAGATCTCTATTGGTGAAATGGAAACTCCATAAGCCTACCATTTATGGAACATAAATTGTGATGCAATGAAGAAATGGAGAAAACAAAAAATTAATGTCCTGTAAAGACAGAAGTTAGAATATGAAAACCATATTTATGTTATAGCTAGCTTAAAGAAGAAAATCAATATTACTAAAATAAGAACAAAGTCTTATAATCTTCATAGTGAAACTCTCATTGAACAAATCCTATAAAATAGTAGTGTTGTGAAAAAAAATATAGTCTGTGTGATGGCTTGTTTTGACTATTTTCAACCATATTTCCAAATCAAACAAAATTTAAATTATAATTTTTATTTCACATTTTCTTGAATAAATTGATATTTTGAGAAATCAACATAAATTAACAGTATCATATAAACAATATAAGAGAAATCAAATATGAGACAATAAATTGAAATTTTGAATTCAAAGAATATATATATATATATATATATATATATATATATATATATATATATATAAAATCAAAGTTTGAATAGTTACACCGCCAAATACATAGGTTCCACATCCATTTTAGGATGATAACAAAAACTAAGACATTTAATTTCAAAATTTTGGACTCTAAGCCATCTCTTTAAGATATATCACTTCATACCTGTAATTCAGACCTGCAAAAAAATGAAAAATTAAAAAATTACAATTCAAACACGCAAAATAAAATAGAATTCAAAAATTATAAATTTACAATAAAATTTATGTACAAATTTAAAATAAAATGTACACATGTACCATTTTAGATTTAGATAAATTAAACAAGTTGTGATTAAAAGAAAATTGGCATACATACCAAAAGAGTTAAGTCTCATCCTCCAACATACTCTTTTCCACCAAATATAGTGTAAACATAGTTTCCACCAAATATAATTTAGACTTCTGTAACAATAAAAAACATTAATAAAAAAAACAAATAACACATATTAGAATATATACTTTAACTAAATATTAAATAAAAGAAATAATAACATACCCAACCACAGTTAAATTTAGAAACTTCCCCTTTTCTGATGTGGGATAGAGTCGGTTCTCAAATAATCGAATGTTCAAGTTCAAAAGTAGGTCTTCATCATGATCTAAACTTAAATAAGTTTTAATGTACCATTTAAGACAACGATAATCTTATATAGGAGTTCTATATATTTAAAAATAATTGATCAAAGTGTTTAATAGAAAAGACTAAACTAAAAATTTGAGAAAACACAAATTTGATAAAAGAAAAAAATATAAGCTTATTCAACATAACCATGAACACCTTTATATAAAACCCCAACATAAAAGAAAATTAAAACTCACTAGTGTGAAATGAACATACATTTATGAATCATCGTGAATGGACACATCCTTCCTAGGTATGGGTGCTTCCTCTGCTTCCTCCTCAATCCCAATCTTCCTCCCAAACACACTCTCATGTACTCTCTTCTCCACATTACCCTATATAAGAAATTTCAAATTTGAAAATTTAAAAATTAAATTTAAATGATTTCAACATATTAAATTTAAATGATTTTAACAAATGCAGTGATACTTGTGAACTCACAGCCTCTTCAAACTCTCCCAATGAGAATTAAGACAAGCCTGCCCAAGTAGTAGGAGATGGAATAGGGATCTATGGATGACACAACTAAGAACTAAATCTAGGATTCAATGTGTTCACATTTATACAAAATTATAAATGTTGTTGATCTTATTAAAAATATTTGAGATTGAACAACTAAATTGGTCATCTGTGGTTATTAGAAAACAAATACCTGATTCAACCCATCCAAATTTAAACTTTTGGAATCAAGTCACCTATTTACTGGAGATTCATTTAACATATCTCCAAATTACAATTAATGACAATAACAACTCAATTATTTCTATAGATACAATGATATATATCTAAATCTAGAATTAGAAGTAAATTATCCTAAACTTCATCAACAATTTAATGATTGGAACACATACCAATCTATTGTTCGAGTCATCATTATGAATGACCTTCTTCCAACCATCACGAAATATTTTTGCATACTCCTTAAGATATTCTACTAACATGGTATCTAACTCCGCATCTGTTTTATAAACAAATATGGCCTGAGAATTGGCTTCCTCTTGCTAACGGTTTAAGCCAATATCAACACCATAAAAAATCATTTCCAATTTTTTCCCGATTGCATTCCTAGCCTCTTTGCCAACCTCTGATGAAGCTCGCAACTCTGAATGTGAAGAAAATTCCCCTGTTGGGAGAGATACTAAAGGTCGTGGAGGCCTCTGCAATGTCGCATTTCAATATGCATCTTTTCGATCATATGTTTGTCCTTTACCAACCCCATAATAATCAGAGGGTAGACTAGTATAATCAGGGTGCATGTCCATGAAAAACTTTTCATAAAAGTGTCTTGCAAAATAATGTGGAACCTCATCATTCCACGATAATTTCTCATATGCTTCCAAAATTCTATTATACAAATGTCCTGCAATGTCGGGGTGCTTAAAATATTGTACCTTCAACATCTTCCACTTTGGCCCATATTTGAAATTGAACATAGAAATTGTGTTTTCTTATGAAACTTTATTTTTTACGGCATCCCATTTATCAAGGCCCATCACCTCTGACTTTCGCCACCTCATTAGATCGATAAAACTGTCAATGGTTGGCCCCATCTTTTGATATGCATACATAAAGTTTTGCAATGAATGAAAAACAATCTGCAAGCTTTGTTTACTCTCCTGAGGGAGTTACAAGATCTCCAAATCATTTTTCAACCTCCTTTGAACACCTCAACATCACTCAATGGTCATTTCTTCAGTAATCCCTTCCTAGGGAAGTTCATCACCAACATCTGAAGGATAGCTGGGCGTAGGCATGTAAACTTATGTTTCTTGATAACGCGGCCTCCTAAATCCACCTTGATCGTCTGCACCAACATTACAATATTCGTGACACCCACTCTCTCTTTCATTGTTGTCCCTTGCTCTAAACTCGTTGTCTATGTAACGTCCCCATCTGGTACGAATCCTACGATGTACAACTGGTAAAAGCACCCTTAATTTTTTTATTTTTTCTTTTTTTTCTTTGTGTGTGTGTGTGTAGGAAGGTAATAATGACATTATACTCAACATCGCAACACGATGAAGAACACAACGCATGCAACTCACGCAACAACAACATAATGACCTAACATAAAAGCACATCAAGCACCTGGAAGCAATGTATGGCATTCAACCGACGAAGAATAAGAATGACTACCCGCCCATCCTACCCTACAATGGTTAGGACCTCCAGGACACATAATAAATTCTCAAGCCCAGGCTCCCATCAATTTTTACCATTTAAGGTCTCAATGCTAGCGACTGTTCTGAGGAACAAGGAGGTGTCTACATCTCACCCAACACAAGCAGACCAAGCTTGCTAAGCTAAGGACAATCATCCTAATAACCCCACGCACCCAAAATTTATCACACAAGTAACTAGAACCCTTACAGTGAGCAACCAAGCACATTAAATGTTTACAAAACCAAGTACAAACATTATTTATAATGAACAACCACACCCTCAACGGGAGGTGCAAGCTAAAAACGACTTCGTCAACAACCAACCATTAATCAAGGCTGAAAGGTCAATATCTATAGTTTAAATTGGCGTTCATTACAGATCAATTAACCAGTCTAAATTCCATTATTCAATGAGTTACCAATCGAACTTGACATGAATTACGACTAAAATTTAGCGAGCCTGAGTTCCAGTTAGGCGATATCTATAAATCCAACTAACATCAATCACATATCTAAATTAGCAAGTCTAAAGTTTGCAATCTAGTATTTATTCACCTTACTAATTTTAATATTTATTACCACCTAAATGGACATTTCTATATTAGTCCACATCTCCATCCAACTCGCTATTTACTTGAATGATCATATTAACAATCTAAAAGTAGGATGCTACTACTATAACACTCATGAACTATTTAATATCAACATGTTGTCTAGCTACATTGACCAAATCGTCAATACTAACTGTCTATTATTATTGAGATGGAAACTACTAACTACTAGCATTGATGTAACAATATGACCAAGTAATTAACATATCAGTTACCTAATGATTAATAAAAATATTTGTAATAACTTAGGTGTCAGGTTTCAAGTGTTTGTGACAATGAAATAATAGGATTTACATGTGAATTTAACAATATAGAGAATTAAAATTTATAAAAATAAACAAAATTTTACCTTAAAACTTTCTATACCAAACTCATTATAATCTCCCCGTTCCTAATCTCCCATTTCATTGACATTGAAGCCCCATAAAAACTCCCATTTTCCCTAAATTATTCCCAGCTAAATGAAATAATTTCCATTCATTTATCGCAAATTAAAATAAGGGGTAGAACAGAAGAAGGTGTATCACTCATAGATGCACTCGTTATTATACTATCATAATAACCATCATCGACTATATGACATTTTATGATTCCTTAACTGATATCGTTGACAACTATACAGTACCATACATTAAGTGTTGACATTACAATCCATTCTTATTTATTCGTGAGGATAACCTAATTAGCAAGTCAATTTAAAGACTGTCTATAAAATGTTGACAAGGTGTTGTGTATTAGCACCCAACCAACAAAACCAAAGGAGCCAGCGACAAAGGTGCAGTGGGGGAAAAACTTGGGTTTCCAGAGGGAACGCCTGGTGAGTTGGCAAAAGGGGCGCCCAAAACCAAGGCGAGTTGGCAAGAGGAGCGCCCAACCAACAAAACCGAAAGAGCCAGCGATAGAGGTGTGGTGGGGAAAAATCTTGGGGTTTCCAGAGGCAACGCAAGGTGAGTTTCCGAAAGGGGAACCCAAAACCAAAGCGAGTTGGCAAGAGGAGCGCCCAACCAAAAAAAAACCGAAGGGGGCGGCGACAGAGGTGCGCTGGCGAAAAAACTTGGGGTTTCCAAAGGGAACGCAAGGCGAGTTGGTGAAAGGGGCGCCCAAAACCAAGGCAAGTTGGAAAGAGGAGTGCCCAACCAACAAAACCAAAGGAGCCAGTGACAAAGGTGCGATGGGGAAAAAACTTGGGGTTTCCAGCGGGAATGTAAGGAGTGTTGGTGAAAGGGGCGCCCAAAACCAAGGCAAGTTGGCAACAGGAGCACCCAACCAACAAAACCGAAATATCCTATGACAGAGGTGCAGTGGGGGAAAAACTTGGGGTTTCTAGAGGCAACGCAAGGCGAGTTTGCGAAAGGGGCGCCCAAAAACAAGGCGAGTTGACAAGAGGAGCACCCAACCAAAAAAAACCAAAGGGGGTGGTGACAGAGGTGTGGTGGGGAAAAACTTAGGGTTTCCAGAGGGAACGCAAGGTGAGTTGGCGAAAGGGGCACCCAAAACCGAGGCGAGTTGGCAAGAGGAGCACCCAACCAACAAAACCGAATGAGCCGGTGACAGAGGTGCGGTGGGGAAAAAACTTGGGGTTTCCAGAGGGACCACAAGGCGAGTTGGAGAAAGGGGCACCCAAAACCAAGGTGAGTTGGCAAGAGGAGCGTCCAACCAACAAAACTGAATGAGCTGGCGACAGAGGTGTGCTGGGAAAAAACTTAGGGTTTCCAGAGGGAACACGAGGCAGTTGGCCAGAGGGGCGCCCAAAGCCAAGGTGAGTTGGCAAGAGGAGAGCGCAACCAAAAAAAAACGAAGGAGGCAGTGACAAAGGTGCTATGGGGAAAAAACTTGGGGTTTCCAGAGGGAACACAAGGTGATTTGGTGAAAGGGGCACCCAAAACCAAGGCGAGTTGGCAAGAGGAGTGCCCAACCAACAAAACCAAAGGAGCCAATGACAGAGGTGCGGTGGGGAAAAACCTTGGGGTTTCCAGAGGGAACGCCAGGCGAGTTGGCGAAAGGGGAGCCCAAAACCAAGGCGACTTAGCAAGAGGAGTGCCCAACCAAAAAACTAAAAGAGCCAGTGACAGAGGTACGGTGGGGAAAAAACTTGGGGTGTCTAGAGGCTACTCAAGGCAATTTTGTGAAAGGGGCACCCAAAACCAAGGCGAGTTGGCAAGAGGAGCGCCCAACCAAAAAAAAATGAAGGGGGCAACAACAGAGGTGCGGTGGGGAAAAAACTTGGGGTTTCCAGAGGGAACGTAAGGTGAGTTGGAGAAAGGGGCACCCAAAACCAAGGCGAGTTGGCAAGAGGAGCACCCAACCAACAAAAGCGAAGGAGCCAGCGATAGAGGTGCGGTGGGGAAAAAACTTGGGGTTTCCAGAGGGAACATAAGGTGAGTTGGTGAAAGGAGTGCCTAAAACCAAGGTGAGTTGGCAAGAGGAGAGCCCAACCAAAAAAATTGAAGGAGCCAGTGACAGAGGTGCGGTGGGGAAAAAACTTGGGGTTTCTAGAGGCAACGCAAGGCAAGTTTGCGAAAGGGGCACCCAAAACCAAGGCGAGTTGGAAAGAGGAGCGCCCAACCAAAAAAAACCGAAGGGGGCAGCGACAGAGGTGTGGTGGGGAAAAAACTTAGGGTTTCCAGTGGGAACGCAAGGCAAGTTGGTGAAAGGGGCACCCAAAACCAAGACGAGTTGGCAAGAGGAGTGCCCAACCAACAAAATCGAAGGAGCCAGTGACAAAGGTGCGGTGGGGAAAAAACTTGGGGTTTCCAGAGGGAACGCAAGGCGATTTGGTGAAATGGGCACCCAAAACCAAGGCGAGTTGGAAAGATGAGCATCCAAATGCAACACAAGATGAGCTCGCAAGATGGGGGCCCAAACGAAAAAAGCATCCATAATGCAAACGACCACACAAGGGAGCACTAGGATAAAAGACGAGCTGGAGGATGGATAAAAACCAAATTTGGCTTGGAGGTAGATTTTTTAATATGACCTCACCAAGGTTGGGCGCCCAAATGCAACGCAAGGAGATTCTGCAAGATGGGCTCCCAAACGCAATGCAAGGCAAGTTCACAAGATGGGTGCCCAAACAAAAAACTGGTCCGCAACAAAAATGACCACACAAGGGAGAACTAGGCTAAACGACGAGCCGAAGGATGGATAAGAACAAATTTTGGCTTGGAGGTGGATTTTTTAATACGGCCTCACTAAGGTTGGGTGCCCAAATGCAACGCAAGGTGAGCTTGCAAGATGGGTGCCTGACCAACAAAACCGAAGAGCCAGCGACATGACTCATGTGGGAAAAAAATTGGGGTTTCCACAAGGCAAGGAAGGTCGAGTTGGCAAAGTGGGCGTGCAAAGGCAAGGCGAGTTGAAAAGTTGGGCATGAAAAGGAAAGGCGACTTGGAAATACCTGTGCCCACAAGGGGAGTTGTTGTGAAAATGAGGCAGGCTACCCAAACGCGGTGAGAGGCGAGCTGGCAAGATGGGCACCAAAATGGAACGAGAGCCGAGTTGGCAATATGGGCACCCCAACGCAATGCAAGGTGAGTTTGCAAGATTGCTTCCCAAATGCAACGCAACACAAGTTGGAAAGGTGGGCACCCGAACGCAAAGCAAGGCTGTTAGTAGGTAAGATGGATGCCCAAACGCAACGCAAGGTGAGTTCGCAAGATGAGCGCCCAAACAAAAAAATGATCCATAATGAAAACGACCACACAAGGGATCACTAGGCTAAACGACGAGCTGAAGGACGGATAAGAAACAATTTTGGCTTGGAGGTAGATTTTTTAATATGGCCTCACCAAGGTTGGGCGCCCAAATGCAACGCAAGGCGAGTTCGCAAGATGGGCGCCAAACACAATGCAAGGGGAGTTCGCAAGATGGGCGCCCAAACGAAAAAATGATTTGTAACGAAAATGACCACACAAGGGAGCACTAGGCTAAAAGATGAGCCGGAGGATGGATACGAACCAATTTTGTCTTGGAGGTAGATTTTTTAATACGACCTCACCAAGGTTGGTCACCCGAATGCAATGCAAGGTGAGTTCGCAACATGGGCGCCCATACACACGAAGAGCCATAACGAAATGCATGAGAAGCTTGGCCACGGTTTGGTGACTAAGGGCAAGGCAAGGCGATTTGGCAAGAGGGGCACCCAAAAGCAATGCAAGGCTAGTTGGCAAGGTGGGCGCCCAAATGCACAAAGAGCTGTAACGAAATGCACAAATGACCATAATGAAACATATGAAGATCCGTAATGAAAACGACCACACAAGGGAGCACTAGGGAAAAAGATGAGCCAGAGGATGAATAAGAACCAATTTTGGCTTGGAGGTAGATTTTTTATTACAGCCTCACCAAGGTTGGGCACTCGAACACAAGGCAAGGTGAGTTCGTAAGATGGGTGCCCAAACGCAATGTAAGGTGAGTTCACTACATAAGCGCCCAAATGCATGAAAATTCGTAACGAAACGCACGAGAATCTTGGCCAAGGTTGGGCGACCAAACGCACGAAGAGCCGTAACGAAAACAACCACACAAGGGAGCACTAGGCAAAAATACAAGCCGAAGGACAGATAAGAACCAATTTTGGCTTGGAGGTAGATTTTTTAATATGGCCTCGCCAAGGTTGGGCGCCCGAACGGAACGCAAGGAGAGTTCACAAGATGGGTGCCCGAATGAAACGCAAGGTGAGTTCGCAACATGGGCGCCCAAACGCATGAAGAACCGTAACAAAACAAATGAGGAGCTTGGCCAAGGTTGGGCAACCAAGGGCAAGGCAGGTTGAGTTGGCAAGAGGGGCACCCAAACACAGTGCAAGGCCAATTGGAAATATGGGCACCCAAACGCACGAATAGCCATAACGAAACGCATGAACGACTTTAACGAAATGCACGAAGAGCCTCAACGAAAATGACCACACAAGGGAGCACTAGGAAAAAAGATGAGCCAGATGATTGATAAGAAAGAATTTTGGCTTGGAGGTAGATTTTTTAATATGACCTCACCAAGGTTGGGCACTCGAATGCAAGGCAAAGCGAGTTCGCAAGATGGGTGCCCAAACACAGGAAAAGCTGTAACGAAACGCACGAGGAGCTAGACCAAGGGAAAGGCAAGGTGAGTTGGCAAGAGGGGCACCCAAATGCAATGCAAGGCTAGTTAGCAAGATGGGTGCCCGAACGCACGAAGATCCATAATGAAATGCACAAATGGTCGTAATGAAACGCACGAAGAGATGTAACAAAAATGACCACACAAGGGAGCACTAGGAAAAAAGATGAACCGGATGACAAATAAGAACCAATTTTGGCTTGGAGGTAGATTTTTTAATACAGCCTCACCAAGGTTGGGGGCCCGAACGCAATGCAAGGCGAGTTCGCAAGATGGGTGTCCCAACGCAATGTAAGGTGACTTCGCAACATGGGCACCCAAACACATGAAGAGCCGTAACAAAATGCATGAGGAGACTGGCCAAGGTTGGACGACCAAGGGCAAGGCAAGGCGAGTTGGCAAGAGGGGCACCCAAATGAAATGCAAGACCAGTTGGCAAGATGGGTGCCCAAACGCACGAAGAGCCATAAAGAAACTCACGAACAGTCGTAATGAAATGCACGAAGAGTCGTAATGAAAATGACCACACAAGGGAGCACTAGGCAAAAAGACGATCCAGAGGATGGATAAGAACCAATTTTGACTTGGAGGTAGATTTTTTAATACGGCCTCACCAAGGTTGGGTGCCCGATCACAACGCAAGGTGAGTTCGCAAGATGGGTGCCCAAGCGCAATGCAATGTGACTTCGCAACATTGGCACCCAAACACATGAAGAGTTGTAATGAAATGCACGAGGAGGCTGGCCAAGGTTGGGCGACCAAGGGCAAGGCAAGGCGAGTTGGCAAGAGGGGCACCCAAATGCAATGCAAGGCTGATTGGCGAGATGGGCACCCAAAGGCACGAAGAGCTGTAACGGAATGCACGAATGGCCATAATGAAACGCACGAAGAGCCGTAACGAAAATGACCACACAAAGGGAGCACTAGGCAAAAAGACGAGCTAGAGGATGGATAAGAACCAATTTTGGCTTGGAGGTAGATTTTTTAATATGGCCTCACCAAGGTTGGGTGCCCGAACAAAACGCAAGGCAAGTTCACAAGATGGGTGCCCAAATGCAACGCAAGGAAAGGCTAGTTGGAAAGAGGGGAACCCAAATGCAATGCAATTCCAGTTGGCAAGATGGGCGCCCAAATGCACGAAGAGCTATAACAGAATGCATGAATGGCCGTAATGAAATGCATGAAGATTCGTAACGAAAATGACTACACAAAGGGAGTACTAGGCAAAAAGACAAGCTAGAGCATAGATAAGAACCAAGTTTGGCTTGGAGGTAGATTTTTTAATATGGCCTCACCAAGGTTGGGCGCCCGAATGAAACGCAAGGTGAGTTTGCAAGATGGGCACCCAAATGCAATGCAAGGAAACTTCACAACATGGGCACCCAAATGTACGAAGAGCCATAATGAAATGCACGACGAGCCTGGCCAAGGTTGGGCGACCAAGGGCAAGGCAAGGTGAGTTGGCAAGAGGGGCACCCAAATGCAATGCAAGGCCAGTTGGCAAGATGGCTGGCCAAACACACAAAGATCCATAATGGAACGCACGAATGGTCATAATGAAACGCATGAAGAACCGTAACAAAACGCATGAAGAGCCATAACAAAAACGATCACACAAAGGGAGCACTAGGCAAAAAGATGAGTCGAAGGACGGATAAGAACCAATTTTGGCTTGGAGGTAGATTTTTTGATATGGCCTCTCCAAGGTTGGGCGCCTGAACGCAACGCAAGGCAAGTTTGCAAGATGGGCGGCCAAATGCAAGGCAAGGCGAGTTCACAACATGGGTGCCCAAAAGCATGAAGAGCCGTAAAAAAATGCACCAAGAGCCTGGCCAAGGTTGGGGGACCAAGGGCAAGGCAAGATGAGTTGGAAAGAGGAGCACCCAAATGCAATGCAAGGCCAGTTGGAAAGATGGTAGCCAAAACGCATGAATAAGCGTAACGAAACGCATGAACAACTGTAACAAAACGCACGATGAGTCGTAATGAAACACACAAACAGCCATAATGAAAATGACCACACAAGGGAGCACTGAGCAAAAAGACGAGCCGAGGATGGATAAGAACCAATTTTGGCTTGGAGGTAGATTTTTTAATACGGCCTCACCAAGGTTGGACGCCTGAATGCAACGCAAGGCGAGTTTGCAACATGGGCGCCCGAACGCAATGCAAGGTGAGTTTGCAACATGGGTGCCCAAACGCACGAAGAGCCATAACAAAATGCACGAACAACACGGGAAAGGCAAGGCGAGTTGGCAAGAGGATCACCCAAACGCAACACAAGGCCAGTTGGCAAGATGGGTGCCCAAACACACGAAGAGTGGTAACGAAACACACGAAGAGTCGTAACGAAAATGACCATGCAAGGGAGCACTAGGTAAAAAGATGAGCTGGATGACAGATAAGAACCAATTTTGGCTTTGAGATAGATATTTTAATACGGCCTGACCAAGGTTAGGCGACCAAGGGCAAGGCAAGGCGACTGGGCAAGAGGGGCACCCAAACGCAATGCAAGGCAAGTTGGCAAGATGGGCCCCCAAACGCACAAAGAGCCGTAACAAAAACAACCACACAAGGGAGCACTAGGAAAAAAGACGAGCCGAAGGATGGATAAGTACCAGTTTTGGCTTGGAGGTAGATTTTTTAATACGACATGGCCAAGGTTGGGCGACCAAGGGCAAGGCAAGGTGAGTTGGCAAGAGGGGTGCCCAAACGCAACGCAAGGCGAGTAGGAAAGATGGGTGCCCAAACACACGAAGAGTCATAACAAAAACAACCACACAAGGGATCACTTGGCAAAACGACGAGCCGAAGGACGGATAAGAACCAATTTTTGCTTGGAGGTAGATTTTTTAATACGGCATGGCCAAGGTTGGGAGACCAAGGGAAAGGCAAGGCAAGTTGGCAAGATGGGCACCCAAACACACGAAGAGCATAGGCAAGGCAAGGCGAGTTGGAAAGAGGGGGCAAGCAAATGCAATGCAAGGCCAGTTGGCAAGATGGGTGCCCATACGCATGAAGAGCTATAACGAAATGCACAAAGAGCCATAACGAAAATGACCACACAACACAAGGGAGAACTAGGAAAAAAGACAAGACCGATGACAGATAAGAACCAATTTTGGCTTCGAGGTAGATATTTTAATATGGCATGGCAAGGCAAGGAAACATGCGGTAGGGCAAGGGAAGGAAAGGTKCCAAGAGGCAAGGAAAGAGAAGGTGCTAGTAGGCAAGGCAAGGGAAGGTGAAAGGGAGGCAAGGCATGGCAAGGCACCAAGAGGCAAGGCATGGCAAGGAAAGGCAAGGTGCTAGAAGGCAAGGCAAGGGAAGGTGCCAAGAGGCAAGGCAAGGTGTGTTGGCATGAGGAGACCTCACGAAAATTTGGGAACGGCCACACGAGTTAGTGCTAGGCAAGAAGACAAGACAACCATCGGATAAGGAGTAAAGTTGGTCACAACTTAAATTTTTTAGGGTGGCCTGGGCAAGGCAAGGTGTCAGGATGCAAGGCACAAAGAAAAGCGCCCGGAGGCAAGGAAAGGCAAGGTAGTTCTAGGCAAGAAGACGAGCCAATCATCAAATAAGGAGTGAAGGTGGTTACAACTACACTTTTTTAAGACGGCCTAGGAAAGGCAATGCAAGGAGAGGTGCACGATGAGGAAAGGCAATGCAAGGTAGTGCTAGGCAAGAGGATGATTCAATCGTCAGATAAGGAGTGAAGGTGGTCACAACTCAACTTTTTTAAGACGTCCTATGCAAGGAAAGACAAGAAAAGGCACCAAGAGGCAAGGCAAGGAAAGGTGCGAGGAGGCAAGTCGGGGCAAGGCACCAAGAGCCAAGGCAAGGCGCCAAGAGGCAAGGTAGGGCATGGAAAAAGGCAAGGCAAGGTAGCACCAGGCAAGAAGACGAGACGACTATTAGATAAGGTGTAAAGATGGTCAGAACTTAAATTTTTTAAGATGGCATGGGAAAGGCAAGGGAAGGAAAGGCGTCGAGACGCAAGGCAAGGAAAGGAAAGGTAGGGAACGTCACAAGGCAAGGCAAGGTGCGAAGGCAATGCATGGCACGACGCAAGGCAAGCCAAGGCAAGGTGATAGCGGATGAGTTGGGGCACGACGAACCAACTAATGGGTGAGTTGGTGGATGCGTCATGACTTAGGAGGACCCATGTGATGAGTTGGTGAATCGACCCGACTCTCATGCCAAACGGTGCAGCGATCCACGGGATGGAGTGAGCACATATAAGTAAGGCATGAGTTGGGATGAGTCAAGGAAGAACAAATCAGATAGAGAAGAGTGAAGATAGATTCAACTAAGTGTCTCAGTTGGGCATCTCGATGGAGAGCACACGAAGAGTCTCGAAGTTGAGTCGTTGGATGAGTTGGCAGTGTAGCGATGAAGAGGAGACTCGCGACAGACGTGCAAGGTGGACTCAGGTTGTGGAAGGGGGGTCCTATGAGACAGTGAAGTGAGGAAAAAGCTGTCGAAGTGACTTGGCCGAATTCTGTATGTCTTTGTATGGAGCTGTGGCTCCCCTCTTGTGGTCATCTCTCATTGTAACATTCTGTACATTGTGATCTATGGGTGTCAGGCAAAGTTCGTGTTGCCCAACCACACGTGTGTCTCTTTCTTGTGTACAGATGATTGCATGTTCTTAATGGCTTAAATGACTAAGTATAGAATAGTGTAATTGTCTAAGCCTAAACAATGCATGTTTAGTGTAACCTGACACGATTGGATCAGGACAGAGTATGTGTGTGCCCTGAGTGAGGCGTAGTACGGGTGGAGTACGACTTGGGTGGGTGTTGTTGGGAAAAACACCCTACAGACTAGCAAGTTAGGGTAAGACATTGCATGCAGATTTGACCGAATAGAAACTACTTTTTTACCTACATCCCAAGATTTAAACCCCTCTTTCTCAGTAAATGCATGGAAAAGGACCACCTACCTTATTACTGACGGTCGATGTAGATCCTTTGTTGTGCTCGATTACTTGTTTGCGTTGCTCCTTCCAAAGATGACCTGCACTTAAGACAAACAACAATTATTTATGCATGCTACTTCTATACTCAAGGGTTAGAAATCAAACATAAATCAATCAAACTATAGAAAATTCATGATTTGGGATGGGAAAAGCATTATTTTTATTACGTAAAGTGAATCAACTTACAAAAGCGGAGACCGGCCACTGCTCCTTGAACCTGATCATGGGCTCCTCTTCTTCTGTCCTTCAATTTCTTTGCATTAAATCTCCTTTGGCATGAGGAAAGGATAAAGGGTTGGGACAATGGATTACATAAATGGGTAGAGTTTCTTCGCTATATTTTTTCCTCTTCCAAATGGTACCCCTACCCCTTCTTTTATAGGCTAGAAGGAGCTAGGG
>ML787389.1:0-10782 GCA_009831015.1 Picea engelmannii | reverse complement strand
CAACTCCTATGTTAACGAAACCTGGTTGAGGATTATCAATCATCGGGACCATGGATGCCCCCAAAGCTGGGTTAGGTCTAGAGAAAGACAGTTGATAGATGGTCACTATTCGGCCCTCATGTGAAAACAACAAGACTCGAAAAACTATAGCAACCACAAATTGCATAGCATAAGTCCAATTTTGTCCTAACAAGAGATTATAGTCGAGGGGAGCATCGATTACCTCTACTTCGACACACACGGTTTTCCCTTCTAACTGCACAGGGAAAGAAGGAATGATGCCATGTGGTTGGAATGAATGACCATAGAAAGCAATGAGGAGAGTAGGTGAAGGAGACAAAATAGGCTGGCCGATGGCCTTCCAATATGCTAACGACATAACGCATGTCGAGGCGCCTGCGTCGACTACCGTGTGGAAGATATTGCGAGTAAAAGTTTTCATGGGATGAGCCACTACTATATAAAACACGACATGGTAAGGCAGACGATGTTTTAAGTCAATTGTATCTAACATGATGATGCCTGGATTACAAGTCTCAGTAGAGCCCAAAGCAGTTAACAAGGCTTTCCTCTGAGCAGGGTAGCTTTGGAGGACCTCCAAAGCAGACATCACACAAGGGGTTTGTGATAAATCCTCCACCACAAAGTAATTTTGGGCAGCCCTTGCGTTTGGGTTGTGAGAATCTTTTTTAAATGCACCCTTTGGAATGTGTGTCATTGTTTCTCCCAACGTCTTCTCAATCTATAGAGGAAGAGATGGGAGCTAAGCTTCTTTACCCTTCTCAGAAGCGCTTGGTTTACTATAGTCGTGCGCTTTAGTTGTTATGAAAGCATCACCCCTAACCATATATATGTTCATAGATGAGGGATTGTTTAGAGGAGGGAAGGTTTCTTAGCTGCCCCCTTCTGTTCTTGTAGAGGCTTGAGTTAGATTTTTCCCATGTTGAAAGGGATTAGTCAACATTTCTTGTTGTTGTTGTGTGACAAACTTTTGGGCCTCTGCAAGTCGAGGACAAAGATGGGTTGGGTGGTCTTCCACGCATAAGTTGCATGGATACCTCGCCTTTCGTTTCTCTGTGTTGTCCCCGCCAGCATTATCAGTGGGTTTTTTATCCCCCTTACCCTTCTTTCATTGTTTTTTCTTCCCTTCAGGCTGTTGGGTGGCCTTTGGGTTAGTCAACTACACGGTGTGTACTTCCGACGTTTTGGTAGGGGGAGCAGCCAAAGCAGTAGTTTGGCTGGCTATTGTGTGTTGTATGGATAAGTGTTGCAATTGTTTTGTCAATTGCTCAGCGGGCTTGGTTTGTGCTAAACCAACAATACCATTGGCATGTGGTCCAACTCTCTGTCTAGCTTTATCTAGTATCGAACGTGGCGCATATAGTAAGATGGTGTATAATAAACCAGACTAAGAATAGATGAGCTCAATCTGTTGAGCCCTCATGATGGCATATTCTTCAGAGAAAACTCTGGATGTCGCGACATCTTTGGATAACTGTGGGACAAAATACTTAAGGAACCACTCAAGCAGGAATGCTGGTGGGACTGGTACTTTGATTAGACTCTTCCGGCATCTCCACTCTCGGATATGATCAGAGATATGGTCCGTTGTTGTCTATTCGAAATTGGCGAGCAGCTTTGTGCCAACGTCGTATCTCATAGGTAACTGGAAATGGTTAAGGAAGGCCATCACCAGTTTGCCAAAAGAAGAGTATCTTGAGCGATCAAGCTCAATGTACCATTTCGCGGCACTCCCGATAAGAGTACGTTGAAACAATCGCAACTATACAAAGTCATATTTCTATGAGTTAGATGAGCACCAAAGATGAAAGGTAGTCACATGATCACCTGGATCTTCATTAGGCTTGGCCTCAAACTTTGGAATGTCCAAAGGAAACTTCGTCGACATAGGAGGCCAACGTGGATCATGACAAATAGGATCATTTAACAACCTTGTCAAATCTGGCAAGTGTAAAGTCACCAGGAATGGTAGTTTGGGTTGCTGCTGATAACCTAGGAAAAAGGGTCCTGGAGTTTGACTGGCACTAGGTTTCCAGGAAAAATTTGGCTCCTGGCCTGGATTCTGGTAGAAACCATGGCCCTGACTAGTGTAAGGATTTTGCATCTGTGGAGAAATCATCAGCTGATTTCCCAAAAAGGACATAGAGTGTTGGGCATGCATTATATTCTGAGGACTTTGGGAAGGATTACCCCATGTCGGTCCTGTGGGGAGAGTCATAGAAGTCTGTTTGGGGTTCCATTGACTGTTGAAAGAATTACCCCATAACGACATTCCGAAGGAGGGAACGAATCTTTGTCCTGAATCCAAGGTCCTTCTATGTGTGCCCCCTACGCAGGAATAGTACCCTGCGCAGGAGTAGATTGTCCAAAAATGGGGTTTCCCCCATATGGGAAAGAGGCTGACGAGAAAGTGTTGTTACCAAATGTCTCGTTCCAAGAAAACGGTGTCGAACCTATCGGCATACTGTGTGCAGGTGTTCCTTGAATCCCTACTCCAAATAAACTAGTGTGTGTAGGCTACTCGGAGGACTGTTGATGCGGACCACCAAGTGAAGGGGATGAAGGAGGGATATGACCTCCTACATAAGGAAAAGCATTGTGCTCGATTACTTGTTTGCGTTGCTCCTTCCAAAGATGACCTGCACTTAAGACAAACAACAACCATGCATGCATGATACTTCTATACTCAAGGGTTAGAAATCGAACATAAATCAATCAAGCTATAGACAATTCATGATTTGGGACGGGAAAAGCATTATTTTTATTACGTAAAGTGAATCAACTTACAAAAGTTGAGACCGACCACTTCTCCTTGAACCTAATCCTGGGCTCCTCTTCTTCTGTCCTTCAACTGCTTTGCATTAAATCTTCTTTGGGATGAGGAAGGGCTAAAGGGTTGGGACAATGGATTACATAAATGGGCAGAGTTTCTTTGCTATATTTTTTCCTCTTCTAAATGGTACCCCTACCCCTTCTTTTATAGGCAAGAAGGAGCTAGGGTTTTGGACAAACCCTCGGCCATGCATGGCCAGGAGTTTCAGTTAACTGACCGATAGCTTTTTGTTCCATCAGCAACTTTCCTCTTTTTTGTGCTTTGTTAGGTACACACGGGCTGTTGTGAGTTAGCCAGCATGTACACGCGTGCGGTAATGGGTTATGGCACGTGGGCCTTGACACAAGAAGATTTTCAAAGAGTTGCTCAGCAGATTTTTGGAAAATAAGGGATATGAGTTGGCCTGATGCTAGGTAAGCATGTGTGGTGCAATTTAGGGTTATAACAGTGGTCCAAGCCACTGAGCAAAAAACGTCGTGGTGTCAGGCAACTTGGGAGCGCCAAGTTGAGTTGGATCCCTGGGCAGACTATGGGCACATGAAAGACTTAGAATATGATTGGGTGGATTGCACGTTGGGTCCACATTGGACATGGAGTGGATTGCAAGGCACCTTTTCCAATATATAAGGAGGAAACCTCCATTGTGCGAAGTCATCCAATAAGAGTTCAATTGATGAGTGCCTGACAAGGGTGGACAAGGAGTTATGAGGCGAAAAGTCTAGGTTTGGGGGCACAGTGAACTACTTGAACGATGTCTACACAAAGGACTTAGACATCTTGGCAAGTGTCTGAGGCACAACAGAGCTAGACTGAGGTTACAGTAAGTGAGGAAGAGGCGCTGCAGGAGGCAGATCCACGGACGCATTGGGGGTTGGATTGTGCAAGTCTTTTGGTCACTAGGGAGACGTGTCATGACTTATTTTTATTTCTACGAAAGAGTCGCAGGGAGAAGGCTGCACCCACCCCCTTGTTGTATCTTCGGAAACACTCTTCATATTAATAAGATTAAGGAATCTACCCATAACGGTGTGTTGTGGTCTCTTTATACTTGTTGGATGTTATTTCTCCTTGTGTTGTTGTGAATGTCTAGGTATTGATGAGTATTGGCCAGGTGTCAAAA
Organism: Picea engelmannii; assembly: GCA_009831015.1. Lineage (NCBI taxonomy): Eukaryota > Viridiplantae > Streptophyta > Pinopsida > Pinales > Pinaceae > Picea > Picea engelmannii. The sequence goes on along the minus strand of ML787389.1, from coordinate 6,808 downwards.
CAGAACCAGGATGCTTTAAGGCCATGGTTGGTCATGTGCCTATTATTAGAGAACTCGGTTGCATATCTAACAAACTGTAGCTCAAGGCATAGTTATCAATGGTCCTTAAGTGAAGAGGCATAGTCCGATTGTAGTAGGGGCATGCTGGTCATGCCCCTACGGCTGAGGCAAGCAGGGATGCACCGCCAAGGGTTTCCCACACTTGCACAATTTCCATCTCGCGATCGAACACGAAAACCTAGAATTCCCCCTCACTAGGACAGTTTCCATCGTGGCTGGACACGAACACCCCGAATTCCCCCACACTTGGATGGTTTCTGTTGTGGTAGGACATGGAAACACTGAATATCCCGCACTTGGACGATTCCCATCATGTCGCGACATGGAAACCCCGGATTCCTTGTACTTGCATGGATTTCATTGTGACCGGACCTGGAAACCATGAATTTTCCCACACTTGCACGGTTTCCATAGCGGTCGAACACAAAGACCCAAAATTTCCACGCACTTGCACCGTTTTCATCGTGACAGGGCACGAAAACCCTGAATTTCCCCACACTTGCATAGTTTTCGTCGCGACCAGACATGGAAACCCCGAATTTCCCGTACTTGCACGGTTTCTTTCTTGACGAACTTGAAAACCTTGATTTTTCTGTCACTTTCATGATTTCTTTCATGGCTGGACATGGAAACCTTGGATTTCCCACTCTTGCACGGTTGGTTTCTCGACCGACTCGGAAACCTCAGATTTTTCTGCACGTGCACGATTATTCTTTCTTGACCGACATGGGAACCCTGGATTTTCCCACACTTGCGTGGTTTCCTATCGTGATAAAACACAGAAAAATCAAATTTTTCACGCTCGCACCGGTTCTCTCGCGTCCAGGCCTAGAAACCTCGAATTTCCCACACTTGCACGATTACTATCGTGGACGGACAGGGAAGCCCCAAGTTTCTCACACTTAGCTTGGGCAGCTACCATCGCAGCTGGACATGGAAGCCCAAGGTTTCCCACACTTACGCTTGGTTCTCTTTCGTCACGGTCGAACATGGAAACCCCAGGTTTCCCACGCTTACAATTTTGGGTGGTTTCTGTTGCGGTCGGACATGGAAACCATGGGTTTCCCATGCTTGCTCTTTTGGGCGGGTTTTGTCGTGGTCGAACATGGAAACCCCCCACACATGGGCAGTTTCACTCTCGGCTGACTTGGAAACCCCAATTTTTTTCACTGCTACACAGGTTTTCCATCGCAGTCATACACAGAAACCCCGAATTTCGTCGCAACTATGGAGTTTTTCCATTGTGGTCGTACACGAAAACCCATGATTTCATCACAACTACAGAGGTTTTCCATCGCGGTCGTACACAAAAACTCAGTGCTCCCCACCACACCCAGACGATTTCCCTCGTGGTTGGACATGGAAACCTCATGTTTCCTACACTTGGACGATTTTTCTCGATGGTCAGGCATGGAAACCCCAAGTTTCCTGTTCTTGCACATTTGGGCGCTTCCCGCCTCGACCGGGCATGGAGACCCCAAGTTTCCTACACTTGCACTTGGGTAGCTTTCGCTGCTGGGTCGACCATGCAAACCCCCCAAGTTTCCCTCCCTTGCACTTGGGCAGGGGCATGGAAGCCGAAAGTTTACCACAATGGCACTTTTTTTGGATGGACGGATGGAAACCCCAATCTCCCCACACTTCGCCATCTAGGCTGCTTCCGTCACCCAACCGGGAGTGGAAACCCCAAGTTTCCCACACTCGCACATGGGCAGTGTCCGTCACCCAGGCAGACGCTAATTCCCTAAACTTGGGCGGCTTCACTCTTGACCAACTCAAAAACCCCGAATTCCCCCACACACTTGGGGGACGGATATGCCCTTGGTCGGCCCGAAAACCCCAAGTTTCCTACCCTCACATGGGGGCATGGAAATTGTAAGTTTCCCATGCTGGAACTTTGGGCGGACAGATGGAAACCTCCAGTTCCCCATGCTTCGCAATTCGGGCGGTTTCTATCGCCCGGTCGGGAGTGGAAACCCCAAGTTTCCAACACTCGCACATGGGTAGCGTCCATCGCCTGGCCGGATGTGGAAACCCTCGATTCCCTGCACTTGGGTGGTTTCGCTCTCGACTGGCCCAGAAACCTTGAATTTCTCCACACACTTGGGTGGCGAATTTGCTCTTGATCGGCCTGGAAAACTCAAATTTCCCCACACGCTTGGGCAGTGAATTCGCTCTAGGTCGGCCTGGAAAACCCCAAGTTTTCCAATGCTTACACTTAGGGCCAATTTCCATCCTTGACCAGAGTGGAGAACCCAAATTTTGGCGGTTTCTCCGTTGGTTGAGACTCGAAAACCTCGAAATCCCCACACTTGGGCAGTTTCTCTGCTCTCGGGAACCTCAAAATCCCCACACTTAGGCGGTTTCTCTGCTCGTCAAGACTCGGTAACCCTGAATTCCCTGTACTTGGGTGGTTTCTTTGCTCATCAAGACTCAAAAACCCAGAATTCCACGCACTTGGGTGGTTTCTCCATTCATCGAGACTCGAAAACGCAGAATTCCCTGCACTTGGGCAGTTTCTCCGCTCGTCAAGACTCAGAAACCCAGAATTCCTCGCACTTGGGCGGTTTCTCCACTCGTCGAGACTCGAAAACCCAGAATTCCCTACACTTGGGAGGTTTCTCTGCTCATCTAGACTCGAAAACCTAGAATTCCCTGCACTTGGGCGGTTTCTCTGCTCGTCGAGACTCGAAAATCCCGAATTCCCCGCACTTGGGCGGTTTCTCCGCTCGTCGAGACTTGGAAACCTTGAATTCCCCTTACTTGGGTGGTTTCTCTGCTCATCAAGACTTGGAAACTTGGAATTCCCTGCACTTGGGATTTTTCTCCGCTTGTCGAGACTTAGAAACCCAGAATTCCCCGCACTTGGGTGGTTTATCTGCTCGTCGAGACTCGAAAACCCTGAATTCTCCACACTTTGGTGGTTTCTCCGCTCATCGAGACTCAGAAACCCCAAATTCCTTGCACTTGGGTGCTTTCTCCACTCATTGAGACTCAGAAACCCTGAATTCCCCACGCATGACCGGTTTCTCCAATGGTCGAGATTCGAAAACCTTGAATTCCCCGCACTTGGGTGGTTTCTCCCATGGTCGAGACTCAGAAACCCCGAAAACCCCACACTTGGGCGGTTTCTCCCATGGTCAAGACTCAAAAACCTCGAATTCTCCACACTTGTGCGGTTTCTCCCATGGTCAAGACTCGGAAACCCTGAATTCCCTGCACTTGGGTTGGTTTCTCCCACGTCGAGACTCGAAAACCCTGAATTCTCCACACTTGGGTGGTGTCTCCATTGGTCGAGACTTGGAAACCGTGAATTCCCCACACTTGGGTGGTTTCTCCCACAAAAGAGATTCGAAAACCCTGAATTCCCCACACTTGAGTGGTTTCTCCCATGGCCAAGACTTTGAAACCCCGAATTCCTCGCACTTGGGCCGGTTTCTCCCGAACGCAAGGTAAACTTGGGGTTTCTAGAATGCAAACTCTTGGGTCAGTTTCTCCCGAACGCAAGACAAACTTGGGGTTTCCCGATTGCAAACCCAAAATTCACCGCAATTGGGTGGTTTCTCCCACGGTCAAGACTAGGAAACCCCGAATTCCCCGCACTTGGGTGGTTTCTCCCACGGTCGAAACCTGGAAACCTCAAATTCCCCGCACTTGGGTCTGTTTCTCCCATGAACGAGACTAGGAAACCCCAAATTCCCCCCACTTGGGCGATTTCTCCCATGGTCGAGACTCAAAACCCCCGAATTCCCCGCACTTGGGCCGGTTTCTCCCATGGACAAGACTTGGAAACCCTGAATTCCCTGCACTTGGGCTAGTTTCTCATGAATGCAAGGAAAACTTAGGGTTTCTCGAATGCAAACCCTTGGGTTAGTTTCTCCCGAATGCAAGGCAAACTTGGGGTTTCCCGAATGCAAACCCCGAATTCCCTGCACTTGGGTAGTTTCTCCCACGTTCAAGACTCGAAAACCCTAAATTCCCCGCACTTGGGCGGTTTCTACGCTCGTCGAGACTTGGAAACCCAGAAGTCCCCGCTCTTGGGTAGTTTCTCCGCTCGTCGAGACTTGGAAACCCTGAATTCCTCACACTTGGGCGGTTTCTCTACTCATCGAGACTCGAAAACCCCAAATTCCCCACACTTGGGCCGGTTTCTCCGCTCGTCGAGAGTTGAAAACTGTGAATTCCCCGCACTTGGGCAGTTTCTCCCATGGTCGAGACTCAGAAACCCTGAATTCCCCGCACTTGGGTGGTTTCTCCCACGGTCGAGACTCGGAAACCCCAAATTCCCTGCACTTGGGCCGATTTATTCGCTCGTCGAGACTCGAAAACCCTGAATTCCCCGCACTTGGGCGATTTCTCCCATGGTCGAGACTCAAAAATTCTGAATTCCCCACACTTGGGTGGTTTCTCCCACAGTCGAGACTCAAAAACCTTGAATTTCTTACACTTGGGCAGCTTCTTCGCTCGTTGAGGCTCAGAAACCCCGAATTCCTCACACTTGGGTGGTTTCCCCCACGGTCAAGACTTGGAAACCTCGAATTCCCTGCACTTGCGCGGTTTCTCCACTCGTCAAGACTCGAAAACCCAGAATTCCCCGCTCTTGGGTCATTTTTCCGCTCGTCGGGACTTGGAAACCCTGAATTCCTCGTACTTGGGCAATTTCTCTACTCGTTGAGACTCGGAAACCCCGAATTCCCCGCATTTGGGCGGTTTCTCCCATGGTCGAGACTCGAAAACCCTGAATTCCCCACACTTGGGCTGGTTTTTCTGCTCGTCGAGACTCGAAAACCCCGAATTCCCCACACTTGGGCAGTTTCTCCCATGATCGAGACTCGGAAACCCCGAATTCCCCGCACTTTGGCCAGTTTCTCCCACGGTCGACACTTGAAAACTTTGAATTCCCTGCACTTGTGCTGGTTTCTCCCAAATGCAAGGCAAACTTGGGGTTTCTCGAATGAAAACCCTTGGGTGAGTTTCTCCTGAACGCGAGGCAAACTTGGGGTTTTCCAAATGCAAACCATGAATTCCCCGCACTTGGGCGGTTTCTCCTGCGGTTGAGACTTGGAAACCCCGAATTCCCCACACTTGGGCGGTTTCTCCCACGGTCGAGACTCAGAAACCCCGAATTCCCCTCACTTGGGCCGGTTTCTCCCACGGTCGAGACTTGGAAATCCAAAATTCCCCGCACTTGGGCTAGTTTCTCCTAAACGCAAGGCAAACATGGGGTTTTTCGAATGCAAACCCTTGGGTCAATTTCTCCTGAACGCAAGGCAAACTTGGGGTTTCCCGAATGAAAACCCTGAATTCCCTGCACATGGGTGGTTTGTCCCATGGTCGGGACTCGAAAACCCCAAATTCCCCGCACTTGGGTAGTTTCTCCGCTCGTCGAGACTAGGAAACCTAGAATTCCCCCATCTTGGGTGATTTCTCTGCTTGTTGAGACTTGGAAACCCTGAATTCCTTGCACTTGGGTGATTTTTCTACTCGTCGAGACTTAGAAACCCTGAATTGCCCACACTTGGGTCGGTTTCTCCACTTGTCGAGACTCGAAAACCTTGAATTCCCCGCACTTGGGCGGTTTCTCCCACTGTCGAGACTCGAAAATCCTGAATTTCCCCCACTTGGGCCATTTCTACCATGGTCGAGACTCAAAAACCCCGAATTCCCCATACTTGGGCGGTTTCTCCACTCGTTGAGACTCGAAAACCCCAAATTCCCCGCACTTGGGTGGTTTCTCCCACTTTTGAGACTCGAAAACCATGAATTCCCCACACTTGGATGGTTTCTTTGCTCGTCGAGACTCAAAAACCCAGAATTCCCTGCTCTTGGGAAGTTTCTCCGCTCGTCGTGACTTGGAAACCTCGAATTCCTCGCACTTGGGCAGTTTCTCTGCTCGTTGAGACTCATAAACCCTGAATTCCCCACACTTGGGCGATTTCTCCCACAGTCGAGACTCGGAAACCCTGAATTCCCCACACTTGGGTGAGTTTCTTCACTCGTCGAGACTCAGAAACCCCGAATTCCCCACACTTGAGTAGTTTCTCCCATGGTCGAGACTCGAAAACCCTGAATTCCTCGCACTTGTGTAGTTTCTCCCATGGTCGAGACGTGAAAACCCTGAATTCCCCGCACTTGGGCGGTTTCTCCCATGGTCGAGACTCAGAAACCCCAATTCCCCGTACTTGGGCCGGTTTCTCCGCTCGTCGAGACTCAGAAACCCTGAATTCCATGCACTTGGGTAGTTTCTCCGATGGTCAAGACTCAGAAATCCTGAATTTTCCCCACTTGGGCGGTTTCTCCCACGGTCGAGACTCAGAAACCCCGAATTCCCTGCACTTGGGTGGTTTCTCCACTCATCGAGACTTGGAAACCCCGAATTCCCCACACTTGGGCAGTTTCTCCCATGGTCGAGACTCGAAAACCCCGAATTCCCCGCACTTGTGCAGTTTCTCCCACGGTCGAGACTCGAAAATCATGAATTTCCCGCACTTGGGTGGTTTCTCCCATGGTTGAGACTCAGAAACCCTAAATTTCCCACACTTCGGCAGTTTCTCCCAGGGTTGAGACTCAGAAACCCCGAACTCCTCGCACTTGGGTGGTTTCTTCGCTTATCAAGACTAAGAAACCTCGAATTCCCCACACTTGGGCGGTTTCTCCCACGGTCGAGACTTGGAAACCCCAAATTCCCCGTACTTGGGTCAGTTTCTCCCACAGTCGAGACTAGGAAACCTCGAATCCCCCCCACTTG
>ML787388.1:743916-755552 GCA_009831015.1 Picea engelmannii | reverse complement strand
TATTGAAAATATATATTGGGAGGGGGGTTCAAAAAAAATATTTTGGGAGAAATTTATCAATATCTAGTGAAATTAGGGGTATTCTCTAATATGCCATGAACGAAGGTGCTATGTTAACATAGAGTGAATACCCCGTGACAAAATGAGAGTTCTTGTTTATCATAACACTCGATTATTCAATTGATGGTTGCTATATTAGTTACTTCTGTGCAAACAAAAATGAATAAGTTGCAGAAACAAAATCGCATAATTAGAAATCACAGAACTAGATAAGAAAAACTGCAATACCAACAATGATAAAGAATATGAATAACACACTCCTCCTCATGGGAGCCTCTTGTCTTGGGGAATGCTATTTGAAGAAGTCATATAAAACTAAACTCTTACAAATGCATAATTAACAATTCATATGGGAGAACAATAATCAGAGTTTTATACTATCAACAAATGTGTTTACAACAATTCAATAACAAAGAGTAAGGGTAATGATTGTCCTTATGAGGATCTAATTGCACATATTTATACAAATAGAAGCAAGATCATTCAGATACAAACTATATGGATCTCACAAATAAACTATTTTTCTGATACCATCTCGTTCCTTCTTCATGCTCTGTTATGATGAAACTGAGTTACGCATTTTGCCACATATACACGTTGACTAACAAGTTTGAATTCTCTTCTTCTTTGATCTGGATGATTTGTGGGATATGCTAACACGTGGATGATATTCGTGGAACATTTTGACTCCTTATGTATGTTGGGGTCTAGTCCAAGGCTGACCGCGTCCCTATAGATCAACAAATTCACTGCAGAAACACATCTTAGTAATAAGGTTGTATAACTATCTGATGATTTGCTACATAATCAAAATATTTTATAGCTATTCATTACAATAATTTTTAATTAAATAATTGTACACAAATAAGAATGGAATTAAGTATAAAAATGGACAATTTAACTTTAACATGTTGGTATGTTCACGAACACTGAGAGGGGGGGGGGTGAGTCAGTATAAGAAACTTATCACCTTTTCTACTTATAATTTCATTCATGATATATATTGAAACACACAACCACATATACACAATGCACAAGGATTTTACGTGGAAACCCAAATGGGAGAAAACCACTGAAGGCTTTTTAATATATTAGAATATTACATCCACCGGAAGTACACAATTTCAAGATTCTCTAACACCCACTGGAAGGAGGCACCAACCCCCTGAATTTTCTAACTCCAACTAGAGGGAGGCACCAACCCCATAATTTTTTTATCACCGACCCCCTGAATTTTCTAGCACCAACTAGAAGGAGGCACCAACCCCCTTGTGAGCACCAACTCACACTTTTCAAGCACCAACCTACAAAATGAAGAAACCAATCTTCCCATTCTAAAACAATACCTTCAATGTGCTTATCTAATGAGTTGTATATTCCTCTTTACTCCCCAAGGGACCCTTGAAAACTTGCTCAACAAGGACCTAAAATATATATTGGAAATTGTTTTAAGATTGGCCTCCAAACTATCCCAAAGACTCAACTTCATTGTTGTCCTAGAATCAGCGTAGGAAAAATTCCTAACTCCCTTTCCTCTAACACATATTAGGCCTAGGATTAGGCCGCATAAATTTCCAGGTTCTCCTAAAAAAATTGCCTTGAAAAGAGCTCAAGACAGGCCATAATCTCGGCCTATACCTCTGCTCAAACTAGTCCAAAAGTGCCTCTGAAAATCAACTTATTGTCTATTGAGGTTTGATATTGGATCTACCTCATATTTTCCTTTTATTACTTTCTCAAATCCTCCCTTATTACAACCACGTATTTGCCACAAAACTTCTTATTCATCACAAAAAATGCTTCATACTTACCTCAAAAACTTACCTTCATGAGGTCTGAAACTTGGTCAAGTTATTCCTCAAATCCTCCCTTCAACTCGCCTCATAATTGATCATAATTTCACATGAAATAATCCTCAGATTTCCTTATTCACTACCTCAAAAATCCTTATTCGTTTCCTTATAAATAACTAGTTTGCTACCTTAGAAATCACTTGCTCGTAGCCTCAGAAATCACTTGTTTGTTGCCTCAGAAATCACTTGTTCGTTGCCTCAGAAATCACTTGCATTGATGAACCAAATGAGCTCCTAGGTGCCTTATTTATACTAGATCTGGTGCTCTCCATTTGGGGATGACTTGAACCAAAGAAAAATTAATTTGATTAATATTTATTGCAATGGGGCCGACTTCACGAACACATCATTTATTTTATTTTTAATAATTATTCCAAATAGGGGCCAACCCATGCAATGGGGAAAGACCACATGATCATCCTTTAAGAGGGAATAACTCCTCAATCGTGTGGAACCATGTGGCATGCCACCTATCATTTGAAATGGCTTGATGAGGACTATCAATCCATGGAGGTTTTGTATGAATTTGCAATGTGCTTCATACTCTTTTTTCTTTAATAAACTTTGGGGATTATTGACCACACCTATGGGGATTCTTGACTATATTTTGGAACTTCTTTTCTTGATGACTAGAGCTTCTTGTAGATTCTTCAAAGAGTCTTCCCGTGAGAGCCATGCTTAGAGCGATGCCATAAGGGGACCACTTTGGAGACTCCTTCAAGTAAACCCATCACTTCTAGGGGCTTCTTGGCTTTTCTTTGGGGTTTCTTTTAGGGTTGACATCAATAACAACCAATTTTCCAACATAACCTTCTTCAATGCACATATTCTATAGCTGATTAGGATTTATGGAAAAAATGAGTGAAATAGGATATAATTGGGGCATAGATATAGGCTTTTGGATGGAGGTATAAGATAAGAATGTGACAAAATGAGTCTATTTTGAGGACTCAAAAAAGTGCATAGGCACTTTATTTATAGGTTTAGGATCAGAAGATTGCAACAGTTGGAAAGAATTGAATTACCATTGTCAAAACTTCTTACTTTGCACAATTATTTTGAATGGAATCCAAATATTCTTCTTATTCTTAGAATAAGAGGATTATATCAAATAACCATGGAAATATAAGCAGATCATGATTCTCCAAAAGAGAAAAATTATTTTCTCAACATAAAAGATATGGCTCTCGAACTTATCTGCATGTATGTTTCTCCTAAAATACAATATCACGTAGAGGACTTATCACTCTCAACTTTAGATGAAATATGGACCAAATTGGAGGTCCTATTTAGGATGAAGATATATTTTGAAGAATGCATGCAAGAGATTGACAAGACAAAGCCAGTAGAAGAGCCATCAGAAGAACACGCCTCTCAGTTTGAAGAGCCTTATGCATCTGAGGAGCCACATGGAGAGACTTCTATACAAGTATATATGCATACTTTTATTCCATTCATTTGAGATGATGTCTACTCTATTTAAGATCTATTTTTCTGAATCCGAGCTTGGTCATGTATTAGACTGAAGAGAGGGGTGAAATTGGTATAAAATCAAGCCTTTGAAACTAAGGCTATCTTATATAGTGGCATATTCCTATGTTGGGATGTTGGTGCATTGGTTTTCTTATTTCTAGATTATTATTGTGATTTGTGGGATAAGTCTTATGTTATGTTTTCATACTAGGGGTAGAAATAAAAAGGGGTATTAAAAATTCCATGAAAAAAATGGATACCTAGGATATTTAGTAAAAATAGGGGTTTTTAAAATTGCAAATATGTATTGGGATGGGGGATAAAGAAAAGGATTTTAGGGGGATTGTTCAATATATAGTGAAATTAGGGGCATTATTTAATATTCTACGAACAAACGTGATATGCCATAAGTTTAGTGAGTGAAGCCCCCGTGTTAAGCACCAAACCAATAGCACATGTAGGCACCAACCTGCTAGAGACACCAATCCCCTCACCTGAGCACTAACTCAACAAGATATGTGTAGAAACCAATCCAAGATATTCATACACATAGTACTTCTTACTTCACTTGCATGCTTCATTCCATAGACAATCCTTCAAACCTTAGTCACATGTAGCCACATGTAGCCTTCATGCCCTAGCAAGCCTCATAGCATCATTCCCAAAATATAATCCCTAGAGGCAACATCACAACCTTAGAATAGTTCATACGGAATCATCACAGACCTTCATCCCTTCATAGCACACCTTGAGAATAAGAAATACCCCAAGAAAATCCCTTAGAATTCTCTTGCACACCTTTAGATACCAAAAAGACACACTGACACCTTTAACGCACCTCAGACTTGATATCTTGATTGGTTGCACTACAAATGAAAAAAATATATCATATATTTATAGTAATTATGTCCCCACTTTCAAGGCCGACCTGTAAAGACTGGTTGTGTCGACTTCAATTTTATGGTTAGGTTGTCAGACGGAAAAATTCATATTTCGTCATTCCTAGGGAGTTAGAGGAAATGTCATATACCATTGGAAATGTCTCAAAATAATATTTCCAACCATATATCTTGTGCTCCAATTTGAGGTAGGTATGTAGGGTAAAAAATCCTTCAAATATAGGGTATCCAAACTGATCATTACAAATTAAAAAATATTTATTTCCAACAATCTCCATCTTGCAATATTTATCTTGGACATATATAGGATTGTAATATTTATTTTGTACATCTTTAGTATCCCCCTATCTTTTAAATATATGAAAACAATATTTCCAACAAAACAATGACGAAAAATCCTAGAAAACGTGAAAAACATAAGGTCACAAATTTAGGGGGAAAATTGAATGTGCATGTTCAGACAATCATATTCGGAGCTACAAGAGTCAAAATCGGACCTACAAGATGTTTAAATTATGATTATATTGAGAGGGGGGTGAATCAATATATGATACTTTTCACTTTATTTAACCATTCATCAAAAATGCATTAGCTAAGAAACAATAATCACATATAAACTCAAATCACAATGTATAGAGTTTAACATGGAAACCCAATTGAAGGAAAACCATAAACTTGTATTTATAAATGTCTGTAAGCACCAACCTACTTGAGACACCGATCTTCTTAATTAATCACCAACTCAGCAAGATGTAGGCAACAACCTACTGGAGACACCAATCTCCTCAATTGATCACCAACTCAACAACACATGCATGAACCAACCTATTGTTTCAATATTTGTAATAACTAGCCTACTAGAGACACCAATACCCTCACATGAGAACAAAATCAACAAATATGTGTAGACACCAGTTCAATATATTGATATATAGAGTACTTATGTCTTCACATGCATTCTTCATTCCACAGACAATCCTTCAAACCCTAGTCACATGTAGCCTTCATGCCCTAGCGAGACTCATAGAATCATTACCATATTTCAACATCAAAACCTTAAGATAGCACACATTGAAACATCACAAACTTAAAACAACACACATTGCATCATCATGGACCTTCAATTCTTCATAGCGAACCTTAAGAACAATAAATCTCAAGAAAACCCCTCAGATTTCTCTTGCACACCTTTAGCTCCAAAAAAGACACCCTAGCTCATTTAGCACACCTTAGATCATTTACACACACATCAGACTTGATATCTTGCTTGGTTTCACTAAAATTCACACATATATCATGTATTTATAGTATTGATGTCCCCAGGGCCAACCTGTAAAGACTGGTTAAGGAAACCTAAATTTTTTGGCTGGGTTGTTGGACATAAAAATTCATATCTCCCCATTCCTAGGGAGTTAGAGGGAATTCCATATACCATTATAAAGGTATTAGAATAATATTTCCAACCATATAACCTATGATCCAATTTGAGCTAGGTATCTAGGGTAAAAATTTCTTCACAATAGGGTAACCAAACTCAACATAAAAAATCCAAAAACAAAATTTCTAACAATCTCCATCTTGCAATCTTTATCTTGGACATTTGTAATATCCCTCTATCTTTGACATCAATGAAAACAATATTTTCAACACAAGAACACGATGGAAGGTTGAGATAGAGAAGAATAATATGAGGTGATCTGAATCATCATGTTATCACTAGAAGTCACACCTAGACTACTATAAGTGTAATCCTAATACCCATCAGAAATTTGCAGGTTTGTAAAAAAGTAAGGTTTTGAAATTTTAAGTGTAACAAAAGGGTGAGAAACTCAATCAAGATATCATCATAAAATTTCCACAAAACATACTTCAGCAAGAAATGATTGAATAATCTTAGATCAGTAGTCTTTAGAAATTCAGTGAAAAGATGGAAGACTGAAGGAGAAAGGTGAAAAACATGAACCAAGTTACATCAGGAAATTTGGCACACATACATTGGGATTCTTACTAACAAGGAGCCTCGTAGTCAATAAGCAGATGTGTTTTGACAATACTTGCATCAACAAATTTACAGTAAACCAATCACTACATTCATGAACACAAGTACTAAAGATAAATCATTTATCAATAGGTAACATCAAAGCAAGACAAGAATATAACACGTAACAGTATAAAAAGGAGTTGATCTTTAATTATCCAAGAGTCTTAAGTCTGTACATACACAGTGTGGAAAACTTTCAAGTCTGAAAGAAAAATGATATAGCTTCTCCTAAAACTGTTCCAACCCCTTTTTGGAGTCATATCACCAATTAAATAGAAAATTACATCAAGAATTCCTCTATGATTCATTACCTAGATCTAGAATAGGATTTTGTGCCTTAGAGAGGTGTGGCAATAGACAAATAAATAGAAAATTAGCAATTTGCTAGATTCCAGGAAGTTGTTGGTGATGATAAATGCAACTACAACCAGCTCATGTTTGGAGATCTAGTGGAGTTGGATATCAGGTACAAGTATCCCTTGATGTCTAACTACTTCCTAGGGAACCATTCAAACCTCCTTTGACAGCTATCACCTCTCCCATAACTCATATTTATCAAATTGTTAGAGTTCGCAATGCATCTGCAGGATTCGTTGCAAACTTTCCTGTAGATGATGTTTTTGACTTTTCTCCCAAACTATGAACTAAGTCAGGCTGATTTTTGGTCAGCAAGTCATTGAAATTATGATTCGTCTCCACAAAAATGTTTAGTGAAACATAGTTCGTATTTTAAAATATATGATGAAAATACAATTTTGCAGCGTACTAATTTGCTGTGAAATTTTTGTGTATGTCAGTTTCACAACGAATCAGGATTTCACTGTGAAATCTCTGTAGAAGCATGTTTTTTCAAATATGTTGCACACTGTATTCACCATTTTTAAACAAATAAGAGATCCCTTTCCCATTTTAACTACAAAAAATCTTTGAACACTAGCACTAACCTCTTCTTATGATCAACATACATATCAATTATTACCAATAAGTCTCTCATTAAAAAATTGCAATAATTGAAACTTTCCCATTAGAGTATTATTTGGAAGCAGCTTGTGCCAACACATCCAAATCACTTTTATCATCCATTAAAGCATTTAACTCACCATCATCTGTTACATGAAATTTTGTAGCGCGAACTGTTTCAGCAGTAAACAATTTGCAGCAATGAACAATCTGTAGCAAAATCTTTGCAAATGAAAATAGCATGAAACGATTGAACCTTCCATTTGAGATCAACCTTTTTGATGATGATAGGGTGCTGAAAACAAGAATCCACCAAGTGCCACGTTCCCAAAATCATAATTATGTACGATTTATTGCATGAGGTATTTTAAATTGTTGTGAACTTCTAGGAGAGTCTGCAACAAATAAGATTAGACAAGTGATATGACACTTAAATGGCTAAGTGGATATTTTAAACCTTTTATACCCCTTTTTTGGACAAAATACTTGATGGTGACCTTCAAGTTATGCAGATATGACCAATACCTTCCCTCTTTACAAATGATGACAACCACCATCATGACATCAAGACTTTGTAGTTCTACTCTGATCAACTCACAAGTTTTAAACCAATGACTTATAAGAAATACATAACACATGACTGACAAGGACCAAAAGAGACCTTCTGAGACTAGACTAACAAAAAAATGAAAAATGAGAGAAACCATTGACTCATGTACATCCTAGATGTTAACATTTGGCTCCATAGGGGATGGAGACCTCCTTGTGAGGCTCCAATATCATTTGCAGTTCCAGTGCCTTATCCATTGGGTTATGGAGTCTTATTGTTGATCTACTACAAACCAAAAATTGAAAACAAAAATGCTCTGAATCGAGCTTATTCCCCTACTCTAATCATCTAAAATATGCTAGATCAAGTGTAAACAGATTTCCAATCAAGCCATAAAATAATTTGACTGATGAAAATAATTTTTTGTAGGCATCTCTTTGAGAAAATGCAAAAAGAATGGAATGTTTTCATCAAAATATCCAAGAAAAGCTTACACTTATTGTTGCAAGTAAGAGATATACCTAGAGTTGCAATAAGTGGGACATGTGTAAGCAAGGAATCCATCCAGATTACCATTGGATCCTGAATATCATGGCACACTTTCAGTTGGTTAAGAAGACAATCATGCTCCTCTATGAAGGTTGATTCATCAATAAAATTGTGGTAGTCATATGCTCCATAGCTACTCATATGTTGTTTGGTGTGTTTTGAAAGTCCATGTGCATAAATGATAGACATGAGCTCGTTGATTCTTGGATATTTCTACTCATCAATGGGTGATAAAGAGAATTTCAACTGTTGATCCAGATTCAGATCTAGGTGGCATCCCAGGTCCAGAAAAGGCTCAAAAATGAAAGTTCTCGGAATTGAATGAAACAAATTCGATTGCGATCATCTCATCACGATGATTCCATCCATATATTTACTTTCTCAAATAGACGTTGTATGTGAGAGTTATCGCACTCTGACCATTTTCCCAAACAACTAAAAAGTCAACAGGTCAACTGGAAAAAGTCAATGATGATGTCAGCATGACATCATCATGTTGACATCAGCAAAGTGACATGTGGCAACACAACAACAGGGTGACTGGGCAATGAAAAGGACCAATCCCACTTCACCAAGTGGCTCATGGTGGACCAATACAGTGTTGATAAGTGGCATCATTGAGGACCAATGAAAGAGTTCCACATGGCCCAGACATGGGCTGCCACATGGGACCCCATCACTAGTTGAAGGGAAAAATTATTTGGAACTCATGGGGTTCAACCCCTCGACCTATTGGTCGAACAATGCTTTGAGAAAAGGGTGGATTACCATTGCGTCAAAGATGTGACTTAGTATACCGATCCCACTTTATATTAAATAAAGTGCATGTAAATATATGGAGGGCGGAAAGGAGTTGGGGCTAAGCCCCGACCCACAGTCTCTTTGGTACCTGTGACCACGACGGATAGGGCACGAGCGCCACTACTTAATATCCAATGCATGGTTTGTAAGCATCGGTCCTCCATATATTGGGGGGGGGGGGCTATGACCATGGTTTGTGCGAGTTTTATGGGAGCGGTCCCATTAGAGTATGCCATGTGACCTTTGATGTCGGGCTAAGGGGCCAACGCATAGCCCTTTGGGCTGGCGCTTGGCCACCTATTTTCCATGTGACCATATTTAAGGGGGCACGTGCAGGGATAAAGGGGATAAGCCCTATAATTAAACAAAAGTGGGTTTTATACTTAGGCTTTTGGATTTTATTATGGATTTAAGCCTATTAATGGATATTTTTGCCCATTTTGGGGGGATATTGGGCTCTTTTTGAGGCCAGATCTTGGGGGGAAGTTGGGAGATGATAACCAAACCCAGATCTGTATAAAACAAGCCTTCTTGAGGCCATGGAGAGAGAGTCAGAGTAGATTTATGTTGAAGGAAAGCCAAGCCAAAGCCATTTTTATGCAGGGAAGTTCTTGAGGAGTGCACTTTTGTGGGCCATTTCTGGGAGCTCCGGTCATCTGTTTTGAGTGTTGTTTCTTCTGTTGGGTTCTAGAGATCTGGAAGAACAAGACCAGATCAGTCTTGTAGCCTTATGGAACTATTGTGATGTACTTTTTGATCTTTGAACAAAAATAAATAAACCTCACCCACTAAGACAAAGGCCCAAAGACGTAGGCAAGATTGTCGAACTTTGTTATCACTTCTCTTGTTATGGTTTGTTGTTCTTCATGCTATTGTTCAGATCTATATATTTATTTATGGTTGTGATATATTCTCATATCTTCTTCCTCCTTATTAAATCTTCTTAATTGGTTTATATATATACATGCATAATAACACAACCATAGTCATTTAAAAGATCATTTTCAGATCAAGTGGTATCAGAGATAGTTGACATTTGGATTTGAGTTTTGCATGTTAACCAGGGAAAGGCTACAACGTGGTGAAGGTGAGATTGCTGAAGAGAATCCATTAATTGGATTAAGAAAGAGAGCTTCTCACACCGAGAAGATGGCATTGGAAGAGGGACTTTCTCAGGATGAGAAAGAGTTTCGAAAAGCTTTATTTTCCATGTCGGAAATGATGAAAGTTTTGTACGAGGATTACTTGGAAAGTAATAAAACAAATATGGGTGAACATTCAAAGGAAAAAAGTGAAGAGGGAGAGGATCCTCCTCAGATTCCTCCTTCACCTCCATCATAACCTCCTTCTTCTCCTTCTTCTTCAAGTTCAAGTTCTAAATCCAATGCAAAGAAACATGTTCATAAACATAAGAATGAAATGTCATTGTTAAAACTTGATGTTAAGTTTGAGTTACTCATATATGATGGTGAAGTTAATGCAGAGAGACTTGACAATTGGGTTAGGCAAATGGTGTTGGATCTGAGAGGGGGGGTGAATCAGTAATAACGTAATTATAATTCTTTTTCTTCAAATGTTATATCAATGTAGAATTATTATCCAATAATGAGCAGTAATAAATAAACAATCACACACATACACAGCACACCAGTGTTTTACGTGGAAACCCAAATCGGGAGAAAACCATGGAATGCTTTTTCTTATATGTCTTGAAGAATTACATTCATTGGAAGCACCAACTTCCTTTGTTTTCCAGCTGGAATTGGAAGGAGGCTCCAACCCCCTAGTTTCTCAGGCTACAACCTGAGGGAAGCTCCAACTCCCCAAATCCCTGGCTACAACCAGAAGGAGGCTACAACCCCCAATGTTCTCCGACTACAACCACCTGTCCTTGCCCCGTCCTTCCACCCTGAAGTAGAAGTAGAATGATGGAACCATTGTCACACTATCACTGTGAGCTATACTGCTGTAAACCTGTACCAATAAATTTGAACCATGCATCAACCTGTACCTCAACCTGTAATCAACCTGTACCATAAACAAGTGCATCAACCATGCATCAACCTGTACCTCAACCTGTAATCAACCTGTACCATAAACAAGTGCATCCAACCATGTACCAAGTATGTACCAATCATGTGTCAACTACTCATCAACTATGAATCATCAATATGTACCAACATCATCAACTATACACCTCAGGTATGTGTCAACTCATCAACTACTTGTCTCAACCATGTACTCAACATGTACCTCAAACAAAAGTCCTCATCAATTTCATCATCCAAATCTGATTTGTAGCTCTGAATTAGACCTGGTGTATATGATCACATTCCTACAAACCTTCCTTAACTTTAAAAACAAGAGACTAGCATTTTCATCAAACTTTTCTTTAGTCTCACATGCCTAGTTTTGGATTAGTCAACAACCCTAACTTGAAGTAATCATAA
>ML787388.1:721462-741931 GCA_009831015.1 Picea engelmannii | reverse complement strand
ATCGGATTCAGGTGATGAATCAAAGGTCTCATTGGTTGGTATGACAGGTAAAATTGGTGAAGGCATTGATTGTAGAAGTAACTTGTTTCATATAAGGGTAATCATGCGACACACTAAGATAGACACATTAATCGACAGTGGATCTCGATCTAATATAATCTCAGAAGAATTGGTTAAGAAATTAGGGTTAAAAACACAAGTACATCATAAGCCTTACACACTTAAATGGATAAGCAATCATCATCAAATGCACATAACAAAGCAGTGCACAATCAAATTTGCAATTTCATCTAAGTATGTGGATGAGGTAACATGTGATGTAGTGCCATTAAGTGAATGTGGAATGGTCTTAGGTAGTCCATACTTATTTGATCGTAAAACAATCTTCTACAGGACAAAGAATCAATATCAATTAACCAAAGCAGGTCAAAATTATGTGGTTCATGCTCATCATGTTAAAGCAAATAAAACTCTTCAAACAATGGAACAATTAAAGAAGGCAGTTCAAGAAAGCAACAAACCAATAATTGTTTCAAATGAAGTAATCGATCTTAAGCAAGAATAGGAAATGATTGTTGAATGGAACATCAATCACAGTTTGCTTCAAGATAAGCTCATGTCGTGCAAATATTACAAGTATATCAACTCATTTGTAGTCATATTTTTGATGCTATCATTGGTAATGTTGTCTACATGGATGATAGTGGCTTCAGTAAAATGTAACAGGGTTAAAATGGCTAACAATATGTTGTCAACTGTCATGATTGTGTTACAGTTGATCCTGATGAGACAGGTGCACAACACAGAGTTCAGGGACAAAGGACAAGTCAGGTGGCCTATCCCAAGCTTATTGACTGATCAATAACCTTTTGGGGACCAAAAGGTCCTTTAGTGGGGAGGTGTGATCTAGATTCGAATCTAGGTGGCTTCCCAGGTCCAGAAAAGGCTCAAAAGTGAAAGTTCTCAGAATTGAATGTGTTAGCGATCAAAGACGCACTAGTATTTTGATCGGTATTATCATCATTCTTCAAATGATTATTGTTTTACTCAGTTTCTTTCCAGTGTCTTGAGCTCCATATTATCCATCAATCTCCCGATCGATTACTCTGCTCACAAATCCTTTGTTAGCATGCCTCCAAACCTGCAATTCAAGATGCAAATGATGTCATCTATGCTATTGAGAATATAAAATATAAAAAATGTATCATCATTTTTTATTTTTATGTTTATTATCTCATAGTATTAAAAAATAAATATATCTGTTTATACATGCAAGTTTCTAAGCTTGAACATCAAGTGCGTTCAATCCCAAGCTTAGCACACAGTCAAAGCACAAGCCAAAACCGAGTTTTCAAGCCTAGTTTCGAGTTAAACTATAGTCTAAAATCCAACACCGAGTTAAGTCATAAACCATGAGTTTCTATTCTTTCTATCTCATCAACAGGTGTTCGACAAATGTTACAGAGCATATCAGATGGACATAATGGCGTTTTGTTAGGTTTAAATCCACGAGTCAAAGCTTAAAGATGTTCAACATGCAAATCGAGTCATGAAAGAAAGTTATGGAGAGGTTCAAGGTTTGACAGAACAGGTTCAACAATTAACTGATTAATTTCTTCTGCAACATCCATAGTGATTGTACCTATATTTGGAATGGATTCATGCGACAGTCTCTATAGAAATGGAAGATGTTGTTTTTTCAACAACTCAGAGAAGTGTTGGTCAGACTCAAATAAAAATGGAATTGTCGGATTATGATATGAGGAGGAGGTCCTTATAAGTGCTTCAGATGCTGATAGAAAGGACCATGAATTCAAGTCAACAATGAATGGACCATTGGTGGACGTCTTGAACATATGGACATTTAAAAGAGTGAAAAATCGAATATTTAAAAGCATATACATTGTCACAATGCAAAGAAAATTAAATCTGTTGCTTCCTTTTGGTTCTGCTGCGGCGATTTTAGCTCTTTTATTCAAGGGGAAACATGGAACTAATGGATGGGTTTTATTTTTCAGCTTGTTGGGCATAGCGACTAGGTTTTGTAACAGGTTGCAGCGGCAGGGTATGACAGACAGTCTGTTTCAGACCATGCAAACAATCTTGTTTCAAAAATAAGGGGAAATTTGACAAATTCATTAAAATCTCTTGGTGTAGACATTTTGACAGGCGTTGGCACGATCTTGGGTCAAAAAAAGGTGAAATATGGTAAAACTGGTTTCTCTAATAAGATAGTGATTGCCAAGGATGTTATTATTGCGACAGGATCTGTTCCTTTTGTTTCCCCAGGAATTGAAGTTGATGGAAAGATTGTATTTACCAGTGACCATGCATTGAAGTTGGAGTAGGTACCGGATTGAATAACTATAATAGGGAGTGGCTATATATGGCTTGAGTTCATTGATGTGTACACAGCGCTGTAATTCCTCAAAGGTTTTGGGCATGGCTCACTTTACTTTCCTTCAACTCAGCCCTGGTGGTGGTACCTGTTTCTCTTGGTTGGGCATTGTTTGCTTCCATTCCTCAGTTTCCTATTACACATGGGATCAAATGCAATGATATTTACACCTTCAACATTGGATGCTATATTATTTGGGCTATTGTAGCTGGAATTGGATATGTTGTTGATTATCTAAAATCTCACAACTTGGAATATCTTGTTAACCAAGTTTTAATGTGGTTCATGATTGTTGTGAAAAGTTTTGTTCTGTTGTCACTGTGGATCTTTGTCATCCCTGTTCTTATTGGACTATTATTTGAGCTATTGGTGATAGTGCCTTTACATGTACCTGTCAATGAAAGCCCGGTGTTCCTTCTCTATCAAGATTGGGCTTTGGGACTCATATTTCTCAAGATCTGGACAAGACTGGTAATGTTAGGTCAAATGGCACCATTGGTAGATCCATATACTATAATTGATGAATAGGATGTGATCCTGCATATCACTTCCTTGTAGAGTTACAGGGGAAGGAGCAGAATGTTGATTGTTTAAATTACAACAGAGACATGCCCATCAGCAACAAAGAAGGGATGTCAATCATGATTCTCTTAATGGAGTATCTAACGGCATAAATTATGAGAACATGCTATGACAGTCAACAAGCAAATGCCATGGCAACTAAAATTTATGAGGAGCACCTGAAACATCCACACCAAAGAGATGGGGATTCACCTGGACAGCTTATTGATACAAACAGAACTGCTCTGCTCAAAGATGTATCTAATCCTTTTGGGGTGTTATTGCAGCGCAACAACAAGTTTAGGATCGATCTCAACAGATGGGTGTTAACGACCAGGAAAACAAGAATGATGTTAATGTAGTTTTGAATCAAAGGTCCCTTATCACAGATCCATCTCTTTTTGGACTCCCAGGAGTTGTGCAACCGAAATCCAATATATTAAATCCAGGTATGAATCAAGGGGGGATTGCCTTACCACTTAAAGGCTGGCCATTAACTACTATTGATCAGTTTCGATCAAGTTTAGTACAACAAGGGCAAAAGTCCCTCATGCAGTCACCTCAACAGCTTCATCAGTTCCAGCTTCTATCTACACAGACCAGATAGTTGGGAATGAAAGTGAACTGCTAACTACAGTACAACATTTACCAGTTGTTTCTGTTCCATATGCAACTGAGGACAGTGACACAGGTAGTGCAATTAGTTCATATCCTTTGCAGAATGGTACATTTACTACATCTGAAGGCCGTATGGAACTGCAAGAAGATGCAGTAGAAGGAGAGGAGCAGGAGATTAAATGAAAGGCTGTTGTTGACAGAAAGAAGGGAGTTTCTTCTAAGAATCCTTGAAACTAAATGCAACCATGCAGGTAAATAAATCTTTGAAATTTTGATTTTTGACAGTGCTTTGATTTTTGGTGGTTTAGGCGAGCCCAGGAGTGCTCATTAACCACTGAAAGCGGGCCCTTTCAGTGGATAAGGCGTTTAAAACTCAATATGCTTAACCACCGAAAGCTGTATCTATCAAATCATTCAATTTTTTGCTCAGATTCCAAATTTTTGGGTTAGAATGGCACGATATCTTCCTGAAAAAGCTGATTATGAATTATTCCATCAAATCCAAAGGCTATTTTGGGAAAGGCAAGTCAAAAGCGCAGTTTTTGACTAAGTTTTTGTTAGTTTGATGAAGCAAAATATCAGGGATCACACGACACATCATCAAATTCGTTTCCTATCTTCATCAGATCAAGTTTAGGAGCCTTGGAAGGCTAATATCCACTTCATCGACTATTCAACACACCAGCACATAGATTATCCTTCTTTTTAGGGTTATCCCTATCTTCTTGTAATTACAGTTTTATTTACTATGTTTAGATAAGCAGATCCAGTTTTCTAGGATCTGGAAACTGTTTGTAAAGGCTATAAAGCCTGGGAATTCAGTCTGAGTATGGGTTCAACTTTGGAGACTTTTTCATATTATGTAACTAAAAAATTCTCATTTTCATATGGAGTAATACAAGCTTCTTTTGCCATAATTTGTTCAGATTTCATCTTCTTGTCTATTCTGTACTTGCACCTGGATATTATATTCATGTTGTTATGCTTGTCTATGCCAGATAACTGTCATCTTATCATTGCATTCATAAGTCTAACTTTGCAAGTATTCCTGTGATTACTGTAATTGGCCATTCATATATGCTTATATGTGATTCTGCTGATATAATAGTTATTTCTTCATCCATTCCTTTATTTGTGAACTCTCTGAACATTTGTGGTTGAAAGCCTTGTCCTTCTTGATGTGTTTATGCATGATTTGAGTGAAAAAGTGATTAAGTCCTCCAAATTGATCCAAACCCACACTTTTTATTGAGAAAATGGTTACCAAAAGATTAAGTTACCAGACATCTCTGACTTACAGCCTAGGAGAGTTTCCTGGAGTGATAACAGAATGAAACCATTCCCATTGCGACCGGCTCGTCGCGCTGATTCTGTCCATATATTTACTTTCTCAAACAAACGATGTATGCGAGAGTTATCTCACTTTGATAATTTTCCCAAACAACTAAAAAGTCAACAGGTCAACTGGAAAAGGTCAATGATGATGTCAGCATGACATCATCATGCTAACATCAACAAAGTGACATGTGGAATCACAGCAGCAGGGTGACTGGGCAGTGACAAGGACCAATCCCACTTCACCAAGTGGCTCATGGTGGACCAATACAACATTGACAAGTGGAATTGTTGAGGACCAATGAAAGGGTGCCACGTGGCACCCCATCACTAGTTGAAGGGAAAAATTATTTGGATCTCTTGGGGTTCGACCACTTGACCTCTTGGCCAAACAATGCTTTGAGAAAGAGGCGAATTACCATTGCGCCAAAGATGCGACTTAGTATACCAGTCCCACTTTATATTAAATAAAGTACATATAAATATATGGACGATGGAAAGGTGTTGGGGATAATCCCCATCCCAGGTCTCTTTGGTACCTATGACCACGGCTGATAGAGCGTGGGCGCCACTACTTAATCTCCAGTGCGTTGTTTATAAGCACCGATATTCCATATATTGTGGGGGGCTATGACCATGGTTTGTGCAAGTTTTATGGGTGCGGTCCCATTAGAGTATGCCATGTGACCTTTGATGCGGGGCTAAGGGGCCAACTCACAGCCTTTTGAGCTGGCGCTTGGCCACCTATTTTCCATGTGACCATATTTAAGAGGTGCGCACAGGGATAAAGGGGCTAAGCCCTATAATTAAACAAAAGTGGGTTTATACTTAGGATTTTGGATTTTTATTATGGATTTAAACTTGTTAATGGAGATTTTTGCCCATTTTTGGGGGATATTGGGCTCTTTTTTAGGCCAGATCTTGCGGGAAAGTTGGGAGATGATAACCAACCCCAGATCTATATAAACTAGGCCTTCTTGAGACCATGGAGAGATATTTAGAGTAGAGTTATGTTGAAGGAAAGCCAAGCCAAATCCATTTTTATGCAGGGAAGTTGTTGAGGAGCGCATTTTTGCGGGCCATTTATGGGAGCTCCGGTCATCCGTTTTGAGTTTTGTTTCTTCTTTTGGGTTCTAAAGATCTGGGAGAAAAAGAACAAATCAGTCTTGTAGCCTTATGGAACTGCTATGATGTACTTATTGAGATTTTAACAGAAATAAAGAAGCCTCACCCACTAAGACAAAGGCCCGGAGACGTAGGCGAGATTGCCGAACTCCGTTATCACTTATCTTGTTATGGTTTATTTTTCTTCATTCTATTGTTCAGATATGTATATTTCTTTATGGTTGTGATATATTCTCATATCTTCTTCCTCCTTCTTAAAGCTCCTTAATTTGTTTATATATATATATGTATACATGCATAATAACTCAACCACAGTCATTTAAAATATCATTTTTGGATCAATTGTTGATGCAACTCCTTCTTATCTTCTTCATTATCATATATTGGTTGGTTTCTAATAATATTTGCATGTGCTTTAGTGAATGTTTGCTCCTTATCATCAGAGTATCCATCAAAGATAGGTTGAACTTTGTCAACATTTGGTACAACTATCTCATCATATGAATGAATTTTAGAGACATGTGTTACTAGGAAAAAAGAATCTACTGTATGGTTGTCAATTTCTTCATCATAAGAGTAGTCAACAACATCTTCTTTCAACACTGGAAAACTAGGAAAGGAATGATATGATTTTTCCTTGATTTGTTCAACAAAAACATCTATTTCAACCTTACAATCTGAGAAAATACCTACTACATGTTGAATATTCTTTTCAAACTTCTCACAACAATTCTCAAATAGAAATTTAGTTGAAAAATACCTTTTATAGTGCTCATTAAATGTTGAATTAAATTCCCTTAATGATGAAATGATATAATGAGGTAGTGAGAAATATCATTGACGTGCATCACCATCTAATGAATGCATAAACATTTTCATCAATACATCCTCAAGATATAGATCCAGTTGATCCATGCATTGATGATACTTAATGAGATGTTGTGCAGGATTATCCTCCTTCCTTTCTCTGAATATAGGGATAAAATCTCCCCATTCTGACGTATGAGGTACTGGATGTGGAAAAATAGGAACTGCAAAAAAGTTAAGAGGTGAAAACCTCTGAGCCAAAACAACAACAAATGCCTTTGACATTATGAAATTGTGGAGTCGCCATTGGATCTTTCCTTCATGGACCCGCAAGGTGAATGATGTAGTCTGTACTGTGCCAACAACCTTTGTTCACCATCAAATATTGGATCTAAGCTTTGTTATTCTCCCAGGGAAAAACTTCAACTTCGTCCCCGACAATGGTGCCAGAAATGTTAGCACAATAAGTCACACCTAGACTATTATAGGTGTAATCCTAATACCCATAAGAAATTTGTAGGTCTGTAGAAAAGCAAGGTTTTGTAATTTTAAGTGTAATGAAAGTATGAGAAACTCAATCAAGATATCAGCATAAAATTTCCACAAAACATATTTCAACAAGAAAGGCTTGAATAATCTTAGATCAGTGGTCTTTAGAAATTCAGTGAAAAGATGGAATACTGAAGGAGAAAGGTGAAATACATGAACCAAGTTACATTAGGCGCTTTTTCACACATATAGTGGAATTATTACTAACAAGGAACCTCCTAGTCAACAAGAAGATGTGCTTTGACAACACTTGCATCAACAAATTTATAGTAAATCGGTCACTACATTCATGAACACAAGTACTAAAGATAAATCATTTATTAGTAGGTAACATCAAATCAAGACAAGAATATAGCATGTGATAGTAGAAAAAGGAGTTGATCTTCAATTATCCAAGAGTCTTAAGTCTGTACATACACAGTGTGGAAAAATTTATAGTCTGAAAGCAAAATGATAGAGCTTCCTCTAAACCTGTTCCAACCCCTTTTTGGAGTCATATCACCCATTAAATAGAAAATTACATCAATAATCACTCTATGATTTGTTACCTAGATCTAGCATAGGATTTTTTGCCTTGGAGAGGTGTGGCAATAGACAAACAAACATAAAATTAACAAACTGCTAGATTCTAGGAAGCTATTGGTGATGATAAATGCAACTACAACCAGCTCATGTTTGGAGATCTAATGGAGCTGGATATCAGGTACAAGTGTCCCTTGATGTCTAACTGCTTCCTAGGGAACCATTCAAACCTCCTTTGATATATGGAAGCTCTCCCATAACTCGAATTTATCAAACTATTAGAGTTTGTAGTGCATCTGCAGGATTCGTTGCAAATTTTCTTGTAGATGATGTTTTTTACTTTTCTCCCAAACTATGAACTATGTCAGGATGATGTTTGGTCAGAAATTCAATGAAATTATGATTCATCTCTAGAAACAATTTTAGTGAACCCTAGTTTGTATTTTAAAAGATATGACGAAAATACGATTTTGCAACGTATTAATTTGCTACGAAATTTTTGTGTATGTCAGTTTCGCAACAAATAAGGATTTCGTTGTGAAATATCTGTAGAAGATTTGTTTTTTCAA
This sequence comes from Picea engelmannii, assembly GCA_009831015.1. NCBI lineage: Eukaryota > Viridiplantae > Streptophyta > Pinopsida > Pinales > Pinaceae > Picea > Picea engelmannii. Next base: position 733,447 of record ML787388.1, on the reverse strand, counting down.
ATATGTTGCATACTATATTCACCATTTTTAATATCAATAAGAGGTCCCTTTCCCCTTTTAACTACAAAAATTCTTTGAACACCAACACTAACCTCTTCTTTTGATCAACATACATATCAATTATTACTGATAAGACTCTCATTAAAAAATTGCAAAAATTGAAACTTCCCCAATAGAGTACTATTTGGAAACATCTTATGCCAGCACATCCAAATCACTTTTATCATCCCTTCAAGCATTTATCTCACCAGCAACCGCTACAGGAAATTTTGCAGCGTGAACTGATTTAGTAGTAGACAATTTGCAGCACAAACTGTTTCAGCAGTAGACAATTTGCAGTGCGAACAGTTTGCAACGATGAACAATCTACAACAAAATATTTGCAAATGAAAATATCATGAAACGGTTGAACCTTCCATTCAAGCTCGACCTTTTTTATGATGATAAGGTGCTTAAAACAAGAATCCACCAAGTGCCACGTTCCCCAAAATTGTAATTATGTACGATTTAGTGCATGGGGTATTTTGAATTGTTGTGAACTTCTAGGAGAGTCTGTAGCAAATACGATTAGACAAGTGATATGACACTTAAATGGTTAAGTGGATATTTTAAACCTTGTATACACCCTTTTTGGACAAAATAATTGATGGTGACCTTCAAGTTATGTGGATATGACCAATACCTTCCCTCTTTACAAATAATGACAACCACCATCATGACATCAAGACTTTGTAGTTGTACTATGATCAACTCGCAAGTTTTAAACCAATGACTTATAAGAAAGACATAAAACATGACTGACAAGGACCAAAAGACACCTTCTGAGACTAGACTAACAAAATTTGAAAAATGAGAGAAAACCTTGACTCATGTACATCCTAGATGTTAACACATAATACTGACACCAAAAATGCCCAGAAACATTTTGAGGAATAAAAGAGGACACGAACAAGAAGAATTAATGTTATTCTTAAAAATATCACTCATGAACAACAAATAAAATGAAAATAACTACTCAGCAGTCTCCTCAACTTCTATTTATAACCATTACCTATTCATTTACGAAAATGTAAAATAAATTTGTAGTGCATATTGACAAAACAAAGAGAAAGGAAATAAAAAGTCACAAGAACTCAAGAGTTTCTCTTGTCTTATAAAAGAGAACTCATTGAATGTAATGTGAGACTTTTTCCCATTGTGTATATTGTTGATACTCTTATTGTTGGATATATGAAGAGCATAAGTTATTTTTGAAGTCATAATTGTATCAAATGCATTTGGGACTAATCCATAAATGTGTTTGTCATTTGAGTTTTTTTTAGTGTTGTTCATATGAACTATTTCTATGCTTAGTATTTAGAATGCTTATGTTGTTGTGATTTTTAATGAGTACAGGGATGATGTTACAAGTATCCTCTACAACTATTTGAGATGATATTTGAACTATTATTGTTTTAACACATTCTTGTTTGCCATGAGCTATTTCTGCTATCAAAAATTTAATTTTAATTTGTACTCATTTATTAGTTTTTCTCTTGCGTAGGATAGGTTAGAAGTAGTTGTATATTAGTTTGTTTTTGTTTTAGAGTAGGCTTAGAATTAATTAGAACTCTTTGGGGGACAATTCACTATCTTTCCCCTTTTTATTCTTTTAATTATTAGTGGCAACCAGGCCCACATATTGGTCGGAAATGCTACACCAAACTAGAGTAGGTCTAATTGGGACCTGCCATTGGGCATTCTCCCTTAACTGCTTGAAAGGCCATTAGGACCCATCAACACTTAGATAAGATTATTTATTGTCTCACTGGCATCCCTCACACACACAATCAACTTACCTTACCTAACTTACTTTTCCTTTAACTCAACCCTAGCTAGTCAAGCAACCAATATAAGGGGTTGTAGACTTGCCTCAAGATTTCTATAGGATCCCTTGAAGTTGTTGGGGAAACCTCCCTTGTGTTGGATCTTTGTCCTTCAATAAAATGATGGAATTACTTGTGTATGTGATAGTGACTATTAATTCCATATGTTACATCAGTCAAGCATCCTGTGAAGGATTTGCACAAGTGCTAGATTTTGTGATAACATTTTGGTGTCGTTGCTAGGGAGAATTGAGTCAATCTTACTAGGACACTTTCTTGGTAAGCTCACTTAAAACACTTATTCCTATAGTTTACCTGGCAACTCCATTGAGGGTACAATATCTTCTTCTTATGTACATTTTGATGAGCCTTGTGTAGGTAGCTCATCTGACGACTCCACTCATATTCTTTGTAAAGGGTGTCATCCTATTTTAAAAAAAATGTATATTTTGAAGTGATGGAATCATGGCACCATGGGAAATTCATGAAATGTTCCCTTCTTTTGATATTAAGAATGTTCTTGGATACCCAAATCAATTTTCTCCGCATTGGAGGGATACTTGTCCAAATTTGATGGCGATCTATCTTCGGTCATTCCTCATGTTATGAAATTTTTGAAATACACTTCAGACATAAATGTGATACATGAATATGTGCTAATAAGATTGTTTTTATTGTCTCTGGAAGAAGTACAAAAGAATTGGGTTAAGCACTCTTTCATTCCAAAAAGTATATCCTCCCTTGCAGTTTTCATTGAAGAATTTCTCAAGTGGTGGGGCATGATATTTCAAAGGTATGAAGACACTTTTTAGGATATTATGACAATCCTTCAAGGAGAGGGATTATTTTATAACCCTATTGAAGATGATAAAGGTTTGATTGAGGAACAACAAATTAAAGAAGAGATCCATGAAGAAAGTTACCAACCCTTTGAGGAAGAGCTAGAGCCACTTCATGAATCCATTAAAGAAGAAGAAGACTTGGATGAAGCACATAATTTTGAAGACCCATTCCATAAAGAAGGCCCCCATGAAGATGATACATTAGTATTGGTTCCTCCATTTCATGAAGACGAAGTCACCCAAGCTTCTGTCCCTCCTTCACATGAAGACAAGAATGAGGTAATATATACTATTTTCCAAGTTTTTTATTCCTATTATGCATTTTTTCATGACTTGGAAAGTGAATAATTCTTGGAGTAACCCTTGGGTGTAGAATAATTTTCATCTAATAAAGAACGTGATGATGTATTCATGATTTTATATGCATTGGAAGACGTAGATGAGATATGAGTTGTTTTCAATTTTGATGGAAATCCCATCTATGATATTCATGATTATTCTAGAATCAAGAATACATAATTGTTTTCTTTAGAACATGCATCTGCGTGCATTCTTAATTCATATTTTGGGCAATATGAAGATGGCATGTTCACATATTTGTTTCAACCATCTAGGAGTGATCCATTACAATATGCTCGCGATGAATTCTATCCATGTTCTAGAAGGTGTGATACATATTCTTTTGATAACTTGGAGTTATTTTGTGAAGAATATTTTCAACCACCCTTATGCTCAATTCTCAATGAACATTCATGTGAGACAATGGTTTTCCCATGATTGCAATATTTTTTAGGCAAAAATTCCCATCCTTGTTTTTCCTCATCCTTTTATGCCATTGAATATATGACTGGGAATTGTATATTTGGTGTTAAATTATCTATGGAGAAATGGTGTTTTCAACCTATGGTTTGTTACAGGGATTTCCAGCCGCATATAGAAGGCCAACAAACTCCAAGTTGGGAGAATTGTTTTTTCTTAAGGTCTAAATTGATGTCCCATTGATTTTCCAATGAGGTTCTCATGCACTCTATGATGAGCACATGTCCCCATGTTGGAACCAGATGTTACCCCTCTCACCTAGGGGTAACTAGAGGAGATCATGTCTCATGGCACGCAATGAAAATAGCGATCTCGATGATGGTGATGATGATCATTACTCTCCACAGATTCCATCCCCTCATATTCCTCCCCCCTCATTCAGTGCATCTTATCACACCTAATCAACATGGTTCAGGGGATGATGGTGGTACAACATATTATGAGGTACACTAGTCATTGTTTGATATAAAGTGTCATATTTAATGCATTAGGAATCTAGGTGAGGATCATGGGTTGAAGTTGAATAATGAATCATAATCTTGGAAGTTATCCTTTTTTCCTTGTTTCGCCTTGTTGGCCATCATTTGTATCCTAGTCTAGTGTTGTCACTCTTTGGGAATTGGGGTACTACTGGGAGGCTTTGATAGGCAAACATACTACTCCCCCCATATTTAACTATTTCCATCCTAGGTCCTTCTGCAGTGTAATAAACTTCGGTAATGGTCGTTACATGTACACCAAAAATGCTTGTGGTTCATTATCTTATGAGAAGAAGGAATAGAATGTCGAAGTTCATGCAGTTGCTAAAAATAAGAAAAAAGAAAGAATGTTGTAAAAGAAAGAAGAAATGATGGGATAATAAATGACCAAGTCAAAATCCAAAGGTCAACTTGAGCTCTACCCCCTCACTATGAGGTGATTGCCCCTAGTCCTAATGCATTGAATGCATATCAATTAAAATGATTTAATCCCAGTAAGAAAAGAAAATAAAGAATAACACCCTTGAAACCTTAAAAAAGGTGACTTGCAAAGAAATAAAAGAATATCAAAAGGTAAGAAAGGGGATTTGAAATACACACACTACTGAGGAAAGGGTATATCAAGTAGAAAACACTCCCTCTATGAAGGAACTTGTGTAGATAGACCATGAACTATAGCTTGCATGTTAATGACTCCATCACCATGAAGCAACCCTAAATGTTTCATTCACCAAACTTGCACTTTGATAGGTTTTCTTGGTAAATATCTCTCTATCCAGGTACTCGCACACTTAATAGGTATTTTGATGGTCCTCTCATACCTAAACTTGGAAATTTGCATAAAGTCTTGAGCTAATTTGAAGTTTGAAGAATATACCTAATGTGAATTGTTTATTTGTCTTTGGTATTAAGTGATAGCTTAATTTGTATGATTCTAATGGCGATGGTATCTTTTAGTTGTTGGTTTTACCTGATTTTGTAGGCTTTGTTTGTTCATGATGCACCTTGACTTGGTCCTTTGGAGGAAATTTTAATGATGACACACAGGACATTATGCACCATTCAAAGGAAGTTCCACACTTGATGGAGGGCGTTGGGCCATATGATGACTAGACACACCATGGGACACCTTCTCATACCTCTTGGACCTTGGACAATGTACATATGAGCTTAGATATTGTAGATATGGTCATATTGGCTATCAGATGGGTAGGATGTCCTCACCTTGGGATGTGCACCCCATAGCCACATTATGCTTTGATTTGAGGATGTTGCAATTGGAGATGACTAGACTCCCCTTGGAGAGATGATGAACCCTCCTTTAACCTTGGACATTGACCTTTTCCACCTTGAATGTTGACCATGTTGATGATGACATCATGTGCTATGATTATGTGATGATGGTGGGGTTGACCTACCATTAGGGAATCCATTTTGATGATGAGTTGGGCTCCTTTGATAATGAGACATGACATTTGATGAGTAGGTGTGACCTTTCACCATGATTTTCACCTTTTGATGATGAGACATGGCCTTTGGAGGCCCTTGCACCCTTCTAGAGCATGATGTCACCTTCATTGTGGCATCCTACACTCACATGTGTCACTTTTGAAGGGACATTTTGGTGTATTAGAAGGTTCTATTATTGTTTGAGGCTACTTTAGGGGTCAACAATGATCTATCCAACTTGTATCATGCACATTTTATGTTTTAGGGGATTTTGAGGGTTATATCACTAGGGTTTCCTCATATTTAAAGGCTAGTGCTACCTCGTTTATAAACATAACACAAACTTGTGGATAATCACTTCTATAGCTCTCTTCTCTTCTTTTATACTATGGAGTACTTGTGCACGCCTCTTGGGGGATAGTCTTGTGGATGCTTTTTCTTGTTTTGGTGGATGCTCATGAAACTAGGGTTTCCTCATGCATAGCAATTTGGGATAGTGAGTTTTATATTCCAACTTTACGTGTTTGTTCATGGTATATTTGGTTTATGCTCTATTAGATGGTGAATAGTTTCATGGTATCTTGTATCGTTGAATGGTTTTGTTAGAAACCCTAAGGAAGGATTAAGATGGTTTATCCCATTCCCTTACTTTTCCATCATAATTTTTTGAAGCATATAAGGTCAAGTTAGGGATTATGGTTGTATATCCCATTAAAATTGCTCTTATTGGTTGAAATCAAGGATTTATGATTGTATAAATATTAGGGTTTAACCTCCCTCCATTTGAATTTATTGTTAGACACCTTAGAAGAGTGGGACAACACCTAGGGTTTATGATTGTATAAACTCTAGGGTTTCCTTCCTAGAATTTCATTCCTAGGCCTATGATAGTATAGTCCTAGGGTTTGATCTTCGTATCTTCTCATGCTCCTAGCATCCACAAAATTTTGTTGCATTGACTCCATTTTCCCAGGGATTGAAGACGACACTAGTCTCTCTACTGCAAGTGATAAAGTTTTAGTTTAAGACTCTCTCTCTCTCTCTCTCTCAACACTTTGTGTTAGTTTAATAGATTTTCATTTGAATATTCATTTACTATCATTATCTAGCTTAATGTTGTTCATATTAACCTAGATTCATCAACTAACATAGTCGTTGTTGCAATTTCTGCATTTTTAGCCATTAGGGATTGTTATATTTCACTCAACTAACATAGTTTCATGCAATAAATGGTGAATGGTTTACAAGTATTTCCATTTTTTTTTCCATACCTTCGTTCACTTTCTTATTGATTTTAGAGATGATACATTGATGTTGTTATAAACTCGTCATATGCTTAAACATCTAGTTTTTTCGTGCAAGTCTATTTCAAATTTCATTTTTCTTTTGATAGCAAGTGTTTCAAGGCATTTAATTTATTTTCTTAGATTAGATAACATTATTGATTGTCTCACTAAAATCCCTCATACACGCATAATCAACTTACCTTACCTAACTTACTTTTCCCTTAACTCAACCCTAGCTAGTCAAGCAACAAAATAGGGGGTCGTAGACTTGTCTTTAGCTTGCTATAGGATCCCTTGAGGTTGTTGGGGAAACCTCCCTTGTGTTGGATCTTTGTCCTTCACTAAAATGAGGGGAGTACTTGTCTAGGTGGCAATGGCTATTACTTCCATATGTTACATTGGTCAAACATCTTGTGAAGGCTTTGCACAAGTGCTAGATTTTGTGATAACAATGACAACAATTTGAAATCCATTGAATGTTCCATGACACTACATTCATTGGGATGGACTAACAATAGTTTCACCATTAGCATCTTTTGATCCTTAATTAGTTAATTGAGTTATTTAAGGAAAGTGCTAAAAGTAATTAGCATGTAAATCTCAAGTGAAGTGAGAAGTAATCTCAATTGTCAATCACTTTGGAGATTAGAAATAGATTATAACTCGTGATTATAAAAGAAAGGGTAGGGTGAAGGAGGAAGGAAATTAACACCTAATACTTGTGTTGAGAGAGTTGACACATAGAGGATTGGATCACGGAGGACTGTGATCCAAGATCTTGAATAGGTGGAGAAGGACTTCCATCTAGAGGTTAGATCAAAGAGAAGAGAGAACAAAGGTTGTCGCAAGTGGGTTTTAGTCAAGCTAAGCCACAGGGAAGAGTTGCATCATACAATTTTTTTCATACAGGATTTCCGTACATGTATGTGGGTGCCAATCAAGACAGGCGCATGTACGTAGGTGTGCAGTACGAACAGTTGTGTATGTAACGATCCCCCCGGCCAACATGAGGCTGAGGTACGCCACTCCAGAGCAACCACACATGCTCTGACACCAGTCGGTAAAATTCCCAGCCCTCAAGTCGGGCCATGCTACTCTAGGGAGCACTTTCGTTCCCATACTGCGGAACATACAGTAGCATACCTAGTAGTCAACTAAGCAATGCCACATAAATTTACTCTTTAGACTGCATGCAACTAAAACATATACATAGAGCACGCTCGCGGAAGCTTTACATCTAAACATAAACAAACAATTACTTTCTATACCATATGACTTTTATATTGAAATAACAGTAACTACCGATATGCATCATTTACAAGAAATTACCCATAATCACACAAGAAATCATAATCACATATATGATAAAATCGTAACATAGGCATGTAAATAACAAAACAACATATCAATATATCATACAATTGGTACTTATCATAGAAATATTGTTGCAAACTACTTACAGACCATCCATGAACCTCCCAGCCATAGACTACACTATTCATCACTCTCAACAGTGAGTCACCCCTGAGCTAGGACTGAACTCCACCCAAGGTAAAGGGATTCCTATCCAGGCTAAGGCTCATGGACAACAGGAAATACTCCGTCTCAGGTTCTCACTCAACTAACATCCTACAACCTCTCATTCCCCACATGCCTGTCCCACCCAAGGAAGTGTTCCCCTTCTCTGCTCAACAGTCCCTCGGCTGCCCCACTTCCCTTCCAGGTATTTAGCAACAGGCCAGACCAGAAGTCTCAGAGTGTTGTAGTTGCAGTTGAGCACCTTTGGAAATAAATCCCCAACAATTCTCTCACTCAGAGAATTGCTCACGGGCCTAACAACCCGCTTCTTCAATCCCGCTCCAAGATAACTAGGTACACCCACCAAAAAGGGTGTGGAAACAGGCTTCAAAAAGGTGAAATGGTTTTCTCAAGGATAACATAATGTATATCATTGACTGGATCACTGAGTGTGTTTCAGAATCACTGTGAACTCTTCGTGAAAAGTGATGGTGAGAATGATGGTTGTCCCCCCCGTTTGTCAGGTATCCGTGAGAAAATATTCCCCCCCATGAGCTAAGTTTCCCCACGATATGAATGCATGTCCCCAACTTGACACTTGTCATATCGGAAGTTACTTTTGTCCACTTGTCCCCAACTTTAGAACTTAGGATAAAATAATTATCCATACTTTATGTTTTAGGAAATATTAATATAATATTCCCTTGGATTTTGGACCTCCCTTTCCCTAACTGGTGAAGTTCAGTCCCCCATCTCTTTTATCGTGGTCGGTTTGCACGTAGTGATGTATTTTATATTAATCACGAGTCATGTACAAAGTAAGCGCATTAATATAATATTCCCTTGGATTTTGGCCCTCCTTTTCCCTAACTGGTGAAGTTCAGTCCCCCATCTCTTTTATCGTGGTCGGTCTACACGTAGTGATGTATTTTATATTAATCACGAGTCATGTACAAAGTAGGCGCATTGGCCCTTGACATCTAGGCATTCCGGCCTAATACCAAAACATAAGCAATCCGGCTTATAATACTGGCTCACCAGCCTATAATGCATATCATATACATAAAGGTTCGTTGACCTTAGTATTGTGTGCACGTTAGTTACTGCGCGTGGTATCCGATGTCCTCAAGGTTGTGTGCACTTTAGCTACTGTGCGCGGTATCTTGCGATGTGCATATTACATCATTTTACTGCGTAGTTCATGCGCGCACTATGCCACATGATGTGCATTATCAAATGAGGTCAAAACAACTCACCAGCTTAAGTATATTTATATTACATTTACAATTGGGTTCGGTCGAGGGATATTACAATCCCCTCCCCTTATTTATGCACTATCCTCAGTTCACCATACACCCATATATATTAGATTTTTCAAAAATATTCAAAAAGATGTGGGTATTATGTACGCATTACATCTTCATGCTCCCAAGTAGCATCCTCAGGGTCGTACCAGGTCCATTGAACCTTTACAAGACCTATGGCTTGGTTCTGGAGCTATTTGACTTTCCAATCCAAAATGCGCACCGGATGCACTTGAAAAGCGCCTTCTTGCTTGATTTCAAATGGTCCACAAAATCTGGTTGCTAACTTGGCACAGCTTCCCAGCTTCAGGGAACTCCTGTTAGCTTTCACTTTCAGGAAAAAATGATCACCCACTTTGAATTCTCTGTGGATTCTATTTTTATCAGCATAACTTTTCTGTTTGTCTTGGGCAGCTTTCAAATTCTGCTTAATTTTAAACATTTGGTCCTCCATCTCCTTGAGCAACTCTGGCCCGACCATTGTTCTATCAGTTGGGTTATCCCAACTTACTGGAGTATTGCACCTTCTGCCGTAAAGTGCTTCAAATGGGCTCATCTTCATTGATTTTTGATACCCATTATTGTAAGCGAATTCTACCAAGTATAGGTAGTCTTCCCATTTCGATGGTTTGTCCATCACATACATTCTCAACATATCTTCTATCACCCTTTTCACTCTTTCTGTCTGTCCATCAGACTCGAGATGATAAGATGTACTAAAGTTCAGATTCGTTTTGAATCCTTTGAACAATCCTTTCCAGAAATTTGAGGTGAATTTCAGATCTCTGTCAGACACAATCGTTTTAGAAATTCCATGCAATCGTGCCACTTCCTTCATGAAAATATCAGTGACATCTGCTACCTTGTGAGTAGTTTTTAGTGGAATAAAATGAGAAGCTTTTGTAAGCTTGTCACAACCAGCATAATTGAATCATGCATCTTGCCTATTCTAGTCAATCTCATAATAAAATCCATTGTCACCACTTCCCACTTCCATTTAGGAATGGGAAAAGGTTGCAACAATCTTGCTGGGTGCCTATGTTTTGCTTTAACTTTCTAGCATTCCATACATCTTGTGATGTATTCTTCTATCTCTCTCTTCATACCTGGCCAACAGTATTGTCTCTTGATTGCTGCTACGGTTTTCTGATATCCAGGGTGCCCTGCATAAGGAACATTATGCATCTCATGCAAAATTATACGTTTCAAGTCCTGGACATTTGGTACGAAAATTTTGTTCTTGTGCAACAGTATTCCATCTACTCCCAACTTATAAATATCCATCTTCCAAAGTATCTTACCTTGTTGTAGCATTTCTACCAATTCTCTGTACTGCAGATTTGTATTTGCAGCCTCCATAATTTTTCTTTTAACGTCAATCTGATACATGTTGATGGTTGTAGCACGTAGTTCATGCACCCTCCTGTTGAATGCATCAACCACTTTATTTTCTTTCCCTTTGATATGATTTATATCAAAGTTATATTCTCTTAGAAATTCTAACCATTTGCTTTGTCTAGCATTTAGATTTGGCTGATCAAATAAATATTGCAAACCATTGTGGTCTGTTCTTGGCTCAAACCTCTTTCCCATGAGGTAGTGTCTCCATTTCCTCAAGGCATGTACTATGGCTTCCAACTCCAAATCATGAGTGGCATAGTTTCTTTCATGCTCTTTCAACTTCCTTGATTCATAACATATCGCAAATCCATTTTGACTGAGGACTCCACCAAGTCCTTCATTACATGCATATGTGCATACAATGAAATCTTCATTTGGGTATGCAATCCTTAGTATTGGATCACTTTTCAATAATTGTTTCAAATGTTGGAAACTCCTTTCAAAGTCCGATGTCCACTGAAACTTCATACCCTTTCTTTGCAAGGAAGTGATTGGGTGTGATATCTTTGAGAATCCTCCAATGAATCTCATGTAGTAATCTGCAAGTCCCATGAAATATCTAACCTTTTTCACATTCTTTGGTGCTGACCATTCTCTAATGGATTCTACCTTCTCAGGGTCCACTGCTATCCCATATTTTGAGATGATATGCCCCAAATAATGAATTTGTTTATGATAAAATGAGCACTTTCTCAATTTGGCATACAACTGATGTTCCCTTAATACTTGCAACACCATCCTCAAATGATGTTCATGATCTTCCTCTAACTTGGAATATATAATAATGTTATCCAAAAAGAAAATGACAAACTTGTCCAAATACTCTCGGAAAACACCATTCATTAAGCACATGAAAACAACTGGTGCATTTGAAAACCCAAATGGTACCACTGTGAACTCATAATGACCATACCTTGTCCTGAAGGCAGTCTTGCTAATATCTTCTTCTTTAATTCTTACCTGATGGTATCCTGATCTGAGATCTATCTTTGAAAATATCCTTGCATCCTTCAATTGATCAA
>ML787388.1:702200-716333 GCA_009831015.1 Picea engelmannii | reverse complement strand
TTCTCCTCCATGAGCTAAGTTTTCCTACGATATGAATGCATGTCCCCAACTTGACACTTGTCATATCGGAAGTTACTTTTGTCTACTTGTCCCCAACTTTAGAACTTAGGATAAAATAATTATCCATACTTTATGTTTTAGGAAATATTAATATAATATTCCCTTGGCTTTTGACCCTCCCTTTCCCTAATTGGTGAAGTTCAATCCCCCATCTCTTTTATCGTGGTTGGTCGGCACGCAATGATGTATTTTATATTAATCATGAGTCATGTACAAAGTAGGCGCATTGGCCCTTGACATCTAGGCGTTCCGGCCTAATACCAAAACACAAGCATTCTGGCTTATAATACTGGCTCACCAGCCTATAATGCATATCATATACATAAAGGTCCTCTAACCTTAGTATTGCGCACACGTTAGTTACTGCGTGCGGTATCCACTGTCCTCAAGGTTGCGCACACTTTAGTTACTGCGCGTGGTATCTTGTGATGTGAATATTACATCATTTTACTGCGCAATTCATGCACGCACTATGCCACATGATGTGCATTATCAAATGAGGTCAAAACAACTCACCATCTTAAGTATATTTATATTACATTTACAATTGGGTTCGGTCGAGGGATATTACAGTGTACATCTCAAAAAACATGCAGTTATGGGTCATACAACATATCAAACTTTTCCAGGTTTATCTGCAGTTGTATTTCTCTCAGTGGGCCATTATCCTTGTTACGGGAACCTTGATTTTAGCATAATAAAATCATTCTCAACATTGGTTTTCCCTCTGGGGTTTTTCAAGGGGTATCTACCCAAAAATATTGGTGCTCATGTGTGCATGATTTGGTTTCAAGTTTTTTCTTCGGTTGCATGTTTATTGAGTTGAATATTGTAATATTCCATATATAAAATAGTATGCAAAACATAAATAATTAGTGAGAAATGGAAAATAAACAATGATATAACCATAACAACATTACAATAATACCATAATAGTACCCGAATAACACCAAAAAGAGCACTTTGATTACTGAGAGCAATGTTCATTTGCCTCTTCGAGGGGGCAACCTCCAGGAGAGAAGAGCTCTATTACAATAATATCTAAGACAAAACTTCTCATACCCTCAACTCCTATTTATACTAAATATGTCTATCAAGAGAACAATCTAGAGGAAGATCCTTCTAGAAGTGAAAGCTTATATTAGGTCTTCTTACATTGGACTTATTCTTCTTTATTGATAAGACTTATTAATATTGATCTTTATTACATGGAAATATATTATTCTACCTACGTGAGGGGTTAGGTCCCTAACATGTCCTCCCCCTTAAAAAAAACCTTGTCCTCAAGGCTTGAGATGAGAAAATTGTTGCGGAATAGTAGTTGGTTCCCAAATGGCATCTGCTGGAGTTGTATCTTTCCATTGGACTAACACTTCCTTGATGGTTCACCGACGCAGACGACGCTCACGCTGGTCCAAAAATACTTGTGGTTGTAGCCAAATGGAGCCTTCTTCGTCCAACTTGGGAAGGTCGGTTTGAGTTTGGCACTTAGTTCCAATCACCTTCTTTAAGCAGGAAACATGAAAAATAGGATGGAGCTTAGAATGACTAGGCAAAGCTAACTGATAGGCCACCTGTCCCTCACGCTTGAGAACTGTATAAGGACCATAAAATTTGGGTGCCAGTTTCTAACAATGGTCAACCTTGAGGGAAGTTTTCTTGTAAGGTTGCAGTCGAAGAAACACCTGATCCCCTTTTGCAAATTGATGTTCAGAGTGACCTTGATCTACTTGTTGCTTCATGTGATTCTGGGCCATGACCAAATTCTCTTTGAGGGTACAAAGAATAGCCTCTCGAACTGTAAACGTTTGGTTAACTTCCTGGACCTTTGAGACACCTGGAAAATATGAGAGAACTGAAGGTGGTTTTTGTCCATATACCACTTCAAAAGGAGTCATGTGGGTAGTTGTATGGTAAGAAGTGTTGTACCACCATTCAGCTAGTGGTAACCATTGATCCCACTGATTTATCCTTTCTAATGCAAAACACCTCAAATATGTTTCCAAACACTTGTTGACCACTTCAGTTTGACCATTAGTTTGGGGATGATAAGTTGTGTTGAGATGCAATTGGGTTCCTTGGAGCTTGAACAATTCTTGCCAAAAATTGTTGGTGAAAGTTGGGTCGCGATCAGAACAATAGAATGTGGCATGTCATGAAGCTTGAAGACCTGATCCATGAAAAGTTGAGCTACAGTGGAGGCTGTAAATGGGTGTTGAAGAGCACATAAATGAGCATACTTGGAAAGACGATCAACTACCACCATGATGATTGATTTATTTCCCGATTTAGGTAAGCCTACAATAAAATCCATAGAGATATCCTGCCAAATAGCAGGTGGAATCAGAAGCGGTTGTGGTGTGCTAGGAGATTTGACTGTTCCACCCTTGTTGCATTGACACACATCACATTCAACCACAAATTTACGAACGTCTTGTTTCATACCATCCTAGAAAAAAAAACATTTGACCCGGTCATAGGTTTTGGTAAACCCTGAGTGCCCAACTGTGGGTGTAACATGAAACTCATAAAGTACTGTGGATTTAAGTTTTGACTGGGTACTTAAATACAAACTACCTTTGTATTGAAGCTCATCATTGAGCCAAGGGTACCCCGAGGAGACTGAAGAATTGGATTGCAATTGTTGTATCAAATGCAAACTTTTGGAATCTTGTAGCCATTCCTGGTGAACAACTTGGAGCCAATCTGGTACAATGAAGGAGAGAGAAAAAAGGGACCCTTCATCTTCATATTTTCTGGAAAGTGCATCGATAACCACATTGTCTTTTCCTTTCTTGTAAATGATCTCATAATCATATCCAAAGAGCTTAGTCACCCATTTTTGTTGCTCGGGGGAGGAAAGGCGTTGTTCCAGAAAATACTTGAGACTTTGATGATCTGTCTTAATTTGGAAGTGTTTCCCCAATAGATAAGGGTGCCAAAGATCCACGGCATGCATAATAGCCAACATTTCCTTTTCATAGATTGATTATCCCAAATTTCGCTCTGATAGTTGTTTGCTAGTAAGGGCCAAAGGCCGACCCTCTTGCATAAGGACGACGCCAATTCCTTTCCCAAAAGCATCACATTCCAGGACAAAGGTCTTTAATCAGGAAGGGCTAGGACTAGAGTGGTGCACATAGCCATCTTCAAGGTTTGAAAATCCTGAGCAACTGCTGGAGTCCAAGTGAAATAATTCTTTTTAAGGAGAGCAGTGAGAGGTGCCACAATCTTTCCATAATTCTTAACAAACTTGCGATAATAACTTGTTAAACCAAGAAATCCATGCAAGCTTTTGAAAGTCTTTGGGTGAGGCCAATCTTGCATAGCTTCAATCTTTTTAGGATCCACCCCGAAATCGACCTTGCCAACAATGTGACCCAAGTACTCGACTTCCGAGGCACCAAAAGCACATTTAGATTGTTTGAGGAAAAGTTGGTGTTGCGAGAGTAGATGGAGAATTTGATCCACATGGGAAAGATGAGATTTCCAAGTTTTACTATAGATGAGAATATCATCAGAGAAAACTAAGACAAAATGACAGAGAAAAGGACGAAAGAAATGATTCATGAGGCTTTGGAAGGTGAAGGGGGCATTACACAAGCCAAAGGGCATGACCAAAAACTCATAGTGACCCTCGTGAGTTCGAAAAGAGGTCTTGGGTATGTCGGCTTCTTGCATACATATCTGGTGGTAGCTAGAACGTAGATCAAGTTTAGTGAAGTATTGAGCACCACTCATCTCATCCAAGAGATCATCAATGACAGGAATGGGGAACTTGTCCTTGATGGTGAGCTTATTGAGGGAACGAAAGTCGAGACACATGTGCCAAGTACCTTCTTTCTTAAGTGCCATGACCACAGAGGAAGAATAAGGGCTAGTACTGGGGCGGTTAACACCTGCTTGGAGCAATTCCTACACTATTTTCTCAATTTCAGTCTTTTGGGCAAAGGGGTGGCGATAAGGGCGAACATTGGGAGGAAGAATTCCAAGAACAAGGGGAATGGAATGATCATGAACACCATGAGAAGGAGGAAGTCCCCGAGGGGTGGAAAAAACAACTTGATGTTTGGAAATGATAGCTTGGAGGTCAAGATGCATAGAGGGTGTCTCAACGGTTCAAATAGAATGGAGTTGAGCAATGATATTGGCGTGGCCTTTCTTGAGGAGATTTTCCTTATGATGGGAACTAATGATCTCAGGAGAACCAGCTGTGAGACCTTGGAATTGATACTTTTGTCCTTCCTGTTGAAATTGCATGGTTAATTCCTTAAAATCCATAAGAATGGGACCCAAAGTGTGTAACCATTCAACAATTATCACAATGTCACAACCTCCCATGTCAATGGAAAACATATGAGATTTCAGTTGGTAATGTCCAATTTGAAGATGAACTTTTTCACACCGCCCACCACATTTCATGGACCCACCATTGGCTATCATGATTTGAAAATTATTGACAACATGAATATAGCAATTGGTTTCCTGGGTAATGCGACGATGAATAAAATTGTGGGTGCTACCACTGTCAACAAGGATGATGACCTTCATGTGATTAATGTAGCCAATGAGCTTGAGCGTTTGGGGGGTCGAGAAGCCAGTGAGGGCATGCAAGGAAATAAGTGGGTCAACTTCAGGTGGGTCAGCGGGCTCTTGGGTGGCATCGGGAAGGGAGGGTTCTTCAACAAGGGGAACTATCACATCCTCTTCATGAACATATTCTGAGATGGCCATAAATAGTTTTTGTTCCTTACACTTGTGCCCCCAAAAATATTTTTCATCACAATTATATCAAAGACCCTTCAGTTGGCGTTCAACCATTTCAACCCTAGTTAGTTTCTGAACCTTGAGGGGAGTAACAGGGGGGTTAGGATTAGTGGGTCAAGGGAGAGGAACAAAAGGGGGTTTTTGTTCTGGGAAAAAACAACTTGTTGGGCCTATTTAGCTTGTTGAGTAACTTCTAACCAAGTGGGAGGATGAGCCATGTGAACCTGGGATCGGATTTCATCCTTGAGACCACTAATAAAGCATTCACGGAAGAACACATCTGACATGCCCTCCGTTCGAAAGGCCAAATGATCAAAAGCAGTGATGAAGTCTTCCACTGTGCCTGATTGTTTCAACTTGGTCAAACGACCTAGATAGTGGGTATCAGTATAAAAGCGAGCATAGAGCTCAGCAACAAACTAGGTCTAGGCAATATACCCCTGACGTGAATTGTTGCGCCATTGCCACCATTGTCAGCGTTTAGGATCTAGATAGAGGACATCATAGAGAAGTTTGGCCAACTCATTAGTAATACCATGCAGAGAAAAATAATGCTCCATTTGAGTGACCCAACCTATAGGATCGGGGCCATCAAATTTATCGACCTCTACGTGAGGAAGGCTTGGTTCACGATGAAAGGAGTTGGAGTGAAAATGTGGAGACTAAGAGGAATCAAGAACATCGAGTTTTGTCGATGAAGAAGGACCCATAGGGCGGTTCAACAATTGATTGACAACGGACTGGAGGGAGGTCAATTGGGTTGTGAGGTTGGCTTCCAAGGTGTCAATGCGGGAATTGGTGGAATCCAACTGAGATGTGAGATGTTCGATGGAGACATGGGCTTGATTGACAGAATTTTGGAGATGTTGGTTGCGAGTGGTGGTCATTTGGAGAAGGGAAGTGCAGGTAAGGAAAAAATGGGTGGGTGGGACCACAAAAAAAGACTTAGAAGTGATAGGTACCACGACGATCATTGCTTGCAGGGAAATATAATGGGATAGGCGGAAAAATAGGGAAACTAATAAGGGGTCGGGTCCACTGAAACAAAAAGGATTAAAAATGAAGGGTATGACTGCGATCAGGGAGAAAGGGGGAATCCAATGGAATAGGTCCCAAATAAGTGTGCCGGCGGGACCACTATACTCGGTTTTTTTTTACTCCTGCGGAGTTATACTCCGGCTTGAAGAATACTACAGTGACGAAATGCCCAAATGCTTAACGGGAAGAAATGTGTAGTAATTTCGCAGCCATAATGCAGAAGATACTGTAGCACAATAATAGATCTTATTGGTTTTATTTTTGTTTCCTTCCCAAGGGTTAGGGTATTCAAGGGTTCTACAGACAAGGGTTTGCCCTGTGCTATAGCTCTTTGATATACATGTGGGGTCTAACAATAGTACTCGGCCCAATATCTCAGGGCACCAACTAAGGAGGCTAGACCGTACCCTTAGCCATACTACCCGACTACCCAGGTACTAGAGATTATCTTCCCGAGTGTTGTTCTTGGTGGCACTATAGTAGTCAGGCAGCCGATCGGTTTATCTATGGAGCGGTTCAGGAGATCTAGGTCGATCTGTATACAGGTGTTGTCTGATGTGCTACCACTCGAAGGGGTACCGACAGGGGTTACAAGGGTGGCCAACAGATGTACACTTAAGTACCACTTGTATTTCCTGCCTGTATGAATCCCGATCGTGGGTTTATGCACGTAACGACAGATCTCTGTAGCTTAAAGACGTTGGAGTACATCTCTACCCTGAAAAAAATTTAACCCACAATTTTCTGCCGAGGAAGGTGCTCTGATACCACTTGTAATATTCCAGATATAAAATAGTATGTACAACAAAAATAATTAGCGAGAAATGGCAAATAAACAATGATATAACCAAAACAACATAACAATAATACCATAATAATACCAGAATAACACCAAAAAAAGCATTTTGATTACTGAGAGCAATGTTCACTTGCCTCTTCGACGGGGCAACCTCCAACAGAGCAGAGCTCTATTACAATAATATCCAAAACAAAACTTCTCATACCCTCAACTCCTATTTATACTAAATATGTCTATCAAAAGAACAATCTAGAGGAAGATCATTCTAGAAGTTGAAGCTTCTATTAGGTCTTCTTACATTGGACTTATTCTTCCTTATTGCTAGGCATTATTAATATTGACCTTTATTACATGGAAATATATTATTCTACCTACATGAGGGGTTAGGTCTCTAACAAATATTTCAGCAGTGTATTTTTGTTTTGTGAGCTACTAATATGATTTGCAGTAAGGAAATCACTAGATAACAAGATACCTAGGTACTGGAGTAAAAGGTTTTCAACAACAACAACCTCCAACATTAGCCAAAGACAACTTGACATACTAATAGAGACATTGGTGATAGGGGATCATAATTATTCAATCTATGTTTAATTTGTGTTATTTGATTATATCCTCCTCATTGTATGTGTTGATCGAGAGAGAGTCAAGATGATAGTAGACACCACAATTGATGCTTAATAAGTCTTTGAGACATTTTCATGTGCCCTAGCCAAAGACAACTTGACATACTAGTAGAGTCATTGGTAACAGGGCATCCTAATTATTCAATATATGTTTAAATTGTGTTATTTGATTATATCCTCCTCATTGTATGTGTTGGTCGAGGGAGAGTCAAAAGGTTGCTAGACACCGCAACTGATGCCTAATAAATGTTCAAGACATTTTCAAGTGATATATTTTAAAATATTTTCATGTGCCCTAGCCAAAGACAACTTGACATACTAGTAGAGTCATTGGTAATAGTGCATCCTAATTATTCAATATATGTTTAAATTGTGTTATTTGATTATATCCTCACTGTATGTGTTGGTCAAGGGAGAGTCAAAAGGTTGCTAGACACCACAACTGATGCCTAATAATAGTTCAAGACATTTTCAAGTGATATATTTTAAAACATTTTCATGTGCCCTAGCCAAAGACAACTTGACATACTAGTAGAGTCATTGGTAATAGGGCATCCTAATTATTCAATATATGTTTAAATTGTGTTATTTGATTATATCCTCCTCATTGTATGTGTTGGTCGAGAGAGAGTCAAAAGGTTGCTAGACACCCCAACTGATACCTAATAAATTTTCAAGACATTTTCAAGTGATATATTTTAAAACACAGTGTATTGGTTAAGTCCTAGTCTTTAAGCACCTAGACAGAGTGTATTGGTTAAGTC
This sequence comes from Picea engelmannii, assembly GCA_009831015.1. Classification (NCBI taxonomy): domain Eukaryota; kingdom Viridiplantae; phylum Streptophyta; class Pinopsida; order Pinales; family Pinaceae; genus Picea; species Picea engelmannii. The sequence goes on along the minus strand of ML787388.1, from coordinate 708,279 downwards.
CTAATCATTAAGCACCTAGGTCGATGCACTCTTAAACCTTAGAGCCTATAATTGTCAAAAGGTTGCTAGACACCACAACTGATACCTAATAAATGTTCAAGACATTTTCAAGTGATATATTTTAAAACACAGTGTATTGGTCAAGTCCTAGTCTTTAAGCACCTAGACGGAGTGTATTGGTTAAGTCCTAATCATTAAGCACCTAGGTGGATGCACTCTTAAACCTTAGAGCCTATAATTCCAAGTTGGTTGTTAACTTGGATGTTAGTGTGGCATTAGTTTGATATGGATCACAAGAGCTAACATGATATTTTTAGTATGCTGGTGAGTATCTCTCTTGTAATGGTTGATTTGAGGAGTTAGATCACCTTTGATTTTCATTGTTGTTGGATAGCCTCCATTGTCATTAGAATTGAATGGTTACTTTACTTAAGAGATTTGTAGTTAATAGACAATTTAGTATCCAAATTTGGGGATTTTAAAGATGAGAAATTAAAAAAAGATATCTCCGCATTGGAACACACCGAATGGGATTCGAACCCATAATCGATTGGTTGGGATTTTGAAGATGAGAAGTGGGATTCGAACCTACAATCCCATGAACCCATAATCGCTTGATTGGGATTTTGAAGATGAGAATTGGATTGAACCAAAAATCCATAGTTATGGCATTTTATAGGTAAGAAAAAGAAACGTCTCAGAATTGTAACACGCCCGGTGGGATTCGAACCCACAATCGCCTGATTAGAAGTCAGACGCCTTATCCATTAGGCCACGGGCGCCATATCGACAATCATCATGAATGGCTATTTAACTTTTATAGGCGTTTTAATTGTGCGAAAAAATACAATTTCAAAAGTAAACAGTAGAACTTCGACGTCGTATCGATTCAAAGACTGCTAGCGTGATCAAATGGCATGAAGATTAAAAATTCACTTCGATTTAACAGTGTTTGTTGTTAAATCGATGTAGGGCTCGATTAAGGAATCATGTTCATTGTAATGGATGAAATGCAGAATATTGTGTAACGTAATTTGAAATCAGAAATAGATTACTTGTGAAGATTGATTGAGCAATTCGGCGCACATATATCGGGGTCCCCTAATGAGACCTGACAGCGGTCCCGACGGACCGTGTACAAGCCCGTGACGGGCATGGCAGATTCTAAGACTCCTTCAGTCACTTGCAGTCGCCATGGCAGATTCTACTTCTAATCCACTTCGTGAAGCCCAATCAATTTAGAACGTAATTTGGTAGTTTAACCTGTGTTGAAATTTGGTATTCACTTTTTTTCCATTAAAAGACATTCATTAAGTTTCAATATTTTCCATGTCAATGCTTTTATGTTTAGTTTGCATTTTTTTTTAAGAGATTAAACTGTGTGACGTCCGACATTTCTTCAAGTGATCTCCCAGTGACCCTGGGGGACTGTTCCTTTCCTGTTGGAACTTTTACTAGTGTGCCGGAGGTTTCGCGGGGAGACGAGAGTGTGACCAGTGAGCCGGAGGGGGATTGTTGTATCCTACCGGGCTTTAGGGAACCAGAACTCGGAGAACGCTCCATTGGAGCTGTTCTGGATTCTCTGATTCCAACTTACAGAGGCTCTTTCTCCTATCCCTATTCCTACTTACCAGGGGAGGAATGAAATTTGAAGAATGGAACCTATTGGAGATTCAGGGCTTTTGGAAAAGTCTGGGGAGGGTTTTGGGAAGGATTTTATTTGGTCGAAGGGATTGGGTTTTGAGATCTTCCCCATAAAAACTCGGAGTGCACGTCAAAAAGTAGTCTCCCTTTCTTCAACTACTGATTTGCATCTTTCCAATTTCACTGATAATGGGGCGATCTTGCTCTCCTTAAATATTAGAGGGGTGGGGGGACCCTGAAATCTGCCTCCTTGCGGAGACTAGTGTATAGGACTAATCCAGATATCATCCTTCTACAAGAAAAACTGGTGGATGAAAAGATGGCTAGGTTTTCTATGAACACTTTTTATCCTACTTGGTTAAATCGTGTTGTAAGCTCGGTCGGCAAATCTAGGGTACTTTTAGTGACTTGGGATCCAAATAAATTTGATCTAGATCCTTGCCTTTGTTGTGGTGGAATTTTTATGACATGTACTTGTTTGGAGAATAACAAGCCGCTCTCACTTTTAAATGTTTATGGACCTTGCACTCACAGAAAAACATTTTGGGACAAGGTGGCACTTAGGGGTATGTTGGCTCACAAAAATATGATAGTAGTAGGGGATTTCAACTTCATGGTTAGTGCTAGTGAGGTTTGGGGAGTATCGACACATCTAGCCCTGTTGGTAGGGTATTTCAAAGAGTTTTTCAGGATAATCAACTTGTGGATATATTACTGGATATTTTAGTCCCAACTTGGCGGAATGGACGATATGGAGCTGAGAGTATCTCTAAAAGATTGGATCGGGTTTATATGTCAGAAGATCTCATAAACGGTGATGGCACATATAGGTCCTAGGTGGCCTATCCTTACCTATCGTACCATGCACCTGTACTCTTGCAACTTGAAAATAATTTACATCCGACAACATATCCTTTCAAATTAAATTTGTTGTGGTTGAAAGAAGAAGAATTTTCTACTATAGTGAAGGAAGTCTGGAATGATCAACAATTTGTGTTAGATTCAAGGGTACAATGAAGATTAGTGTGGAAATTGAAATTTTAAAACAATGCATTAAAGCTTGGGAAAAAGAGCAAAGAAAGCAGAAGCTTATAAGATTAGAAAAGTTGGAGGAGGAGCTACAGATCTCATATCAGGAGGCGTCGAGGGAGTTGAGAGGAAGAGAGAAATAAACTTCTCCTGGCTGAAAAAGAATTATGGAGACAATGGAGCAAAGTCATATGGATAAAAAGTGGAGATCAAAATACAAAATTTTTTCATCACTTTGCAAGTTCTAGAAGGAACAATAAACATATCTAGGAAGTTCTGGATGAGAACGGGAAGGTCCATTTTGGACAAGAGGCCCTCAAAAAAGAGGCAATCAAACACTATAAAATCTTTTTTGAGGAAATGGAACATTCTAGTATTGTTGATCAAGTCTACACAGCCAGACTTTATCCACGTTTAGTCACTGAGGAGGACTTTTACTTCTTGATATACCTAGTACAAAACTGGAATTATGGGAAGTACTCAAGTTATTTGCAAAATGCCAAAGCCAGGGGCCTGATGGTTGGACAATCGAGTTCTTCACTCACTTTTTTGACTTGGTAGGGGATGAATTGTTGGAAGTGGTGGAGGATTCTAGGAAGAGAGGAGAGGTGATAAGCTCTATAAACTCGACTTTCCTGGCACTTATTCCAAAAGTAAATAAGCCTTCTTCATTTGGTGACTATAGACCTATAGCACTTTGTAATTTGTGTTATAAACTTCTAGCAAAGATTATTGCAAATAAGTAAAAACCTATTCTTTTGTGGACTATGTCGGGAGAACAATTGGGGTTTTTAAAAGGTAGATAGGTTATGGACGCCATTGGCACGGCTCAGGAATGTTTGCATAGTATTAAGTTGAAAACGTTGAAGGCATTAATCTTGGAGCTGGACCTAAAAAAAACCCACGACTGCATTAATTGGGACTTTTTAAGATTGACGCTACTTCAAACAATTTGTAGTCTTCAAACTACCAATTGGATAATGCGTTGTGTGATTAATGCTTATTTTGTTGTTCAAATAAATGGGGAGACTTCTCCATTTTTTCAGAGTGGCAGAGGATTGAGACAAGGATTCCCTTTATCTTCTCTACTATTTATTTTAGCTATGGAAGGACTTAGTCTGCTGCTAAAGAAAGGACATACTGAAGGGAAGTTGTCGGGGGTGAAGGTCTCCAAGATTGTTAAGATACTCCATCTATTTTTTGTGGACGATGTCCTTATCATGACAAAGGCCTCAATACAGGAACAGAAGGAGATAAATGACCTTCTAAATATATTTTGCAATGCATCGGGTATGAAGGTAAACTTGACAAAGTATACCTTTCATTATTCTGGAATACAAAGGGAGATATTAGAAAAGTTTAAATAAGTCTTTCCTTAAAACTTTGTTGATCTCTCGGAAGGTTTCGGATATCTCAGATACTTTCTAAAAGATGAAAAATACAAGGATGAAGAATGGGGATGGTTAATAGCTAAAGTTGAAAAAATGATCGAACATTGGTGTAACAGATGTCTATCTCTTGGAGGACGCTTCTTTCTTATCAAAGCAGTACTTGAAAGTCAACCTATATATTGGATGGCACCGGTTGCCATACCAGTCTCTGTGCTCAATAAGATCAGGCAATTAATTTACAACTTTCTTTGGTTGAGATGTAGTGAAAAAAACATTTACATTTGTGTAGTTGGGAAGTTATTTCCAAACCTAAGCTCCTTGGCGGTTAGGGATTAAGAAATATTTTTCTTTTTAATAGAGCGTTGGCAGCTAACTCTCTGTGGAAAGTGTTGATGACGAATGGTATTTGGCATAGGGTAATCAAAGACAAATATCGTCCATATTGCTAGGTCTCTACTTGGTTCAGAATGGCTTCAAATAGATCGAACTTTGCTTCTTAGACCTGGAAAATTCTATTGAAGTCATTACTTTTTATTACACTGGTCGAGTTGGAGGCATGCGTCTGGACACTCAGTTTTAATAGGCAAAGCTTTGATTCTGGGACTGGGGAATTCCTCCTTACTCTCTCGAGAACTCTTAACAGTCTTAAAGCACAAAAACATAAGCTACCTCTATCAGGCTAGAGGTATTAACATGCCAGGGATTATAACTACACAATGGAAAAATAGTGTTGATCTCAGACTCACCGGAGAATTGGCAAAGGAGTGGGACTTCTATTGTAGGGATTTAATTGGCGTGGGGGTACAACTACAAAACAAAGATGATGAGCTTAAGTGGATCGGAGGAGATAAGTAAGGTATTCTATCAGTCAAAAATGTTTACTGTACCATAGAAAAAAAATTGGCAGCAGTTAATTGGTGCTGGAGGAGAAACCTGTGGTCCTGGGACATTGCTCTAAAAATCAAACTTTTTACTTGGTTATCTGTCGAAAATAAAATCCTTACATGGGATAATTTGCAACGAAAAGGTTGGGAAGGACCAAGTATTTTCCATTTATGTTCAAGGGAACCATAGACAGTGTTGTATATGTTGGTCAAGTGTAACTTTACACAACAAGTCTGACATAGGATAAAAGGAGGGCTTAATATAAAAAATGATTGGGAAGGAAATACTTTAAATTCTTGTTATGATAGTTGGGTAAAAAAGGAGCGAAAATGCATTACTCTTCCCTCCCTTGTTAGTTGGTTTGTATGGTTGGAACATAATAAGATTTTTTTTGAAAATGGAAACCCTTCTATCTGTTCAATTGTATATAAATCACTTGGGAAAGTTGATATCATTATAGATTCTTAGAAATTGGCCATATCCATAACTATCCAAATACCCCTCCAAGGATTGAATACAGTTGGCTGGTTTAATGGAGCAACGCACTCAGATGGACTTCAGAGTGGGGCAGGGGGATTGATAAGGATCAATGACAAATCTATTTTCAAATGGACTTTCAATTGTGTCCCAAGTACCAACACTAGGGAAAAATTACTAGGTGTTTGGGATACCCTTATCTTGGCAGCTCGGTTGAATATTGATGCCCTGCAGGTCTATGAAGACTCTCAAATAGTTATTGATTGGTTTAATTACAGAGGGAAATTGCAGGTAATCTCCTTAGTGGGATGGAAGGATAGAATTAGAGATCTCTCTAAATCTTTTACTGTTACCAGTTTCTCTCATATTTATCGGGGACAAAATAAGGAGGCAGATGTACTATCCAAGAAGGCTATCCAGATACAAGAAGGGAAAACAAATTATAATCAATGGGTAGAAGGAAATGAGGGTCCTTCTCTATTTCTGAATCTATATTATCTTGTATATGTTTTCTTTTAGAGGGCTGCAAAATCCTTAGAGAAAGGTGACAACAATTTTGGTTACACATTTTTTAATGTTGTTAGTGGAAAGTTGTTGATTAGTTTTTTATTAGGAATGCTTTTACTCCCTTCAGCTTGCGAGTTGATTTGGAC
>ML787388.1:668571-680247 GCA_009831015.1 Picea engelmannii | reverse complement strand
TTTTGTATTCACTTTGAATTATAATACACTCATCACTTCACTTTATTATTTACCTTTTAAAATCTCTTAAACCACTTTGACTACTTTGTCCTTTTGGGGCTTCTAGATGACATATGAGGGTCCTCCAACTTCGTAAGGCCATATCTCTCAAACCGTGAGGAGTTATGTGACATTCTACATACCACCAGAAATGGCATGACATGTAATATCCATATAGAATAGTATCATCTGAAAATATATCATAACTCATACTGTTACCCATCAAACAAACTTGGGTCCATTACCCAAACCTAGGGTCTCCAACTTCTCATGGACATAACTCTCTAACCGTGAGGAATTATGTGACATTACACATACCACCGGAAATGACATGACAAGAACTATCCATATAGGATATTTTACCTGACAAATTAACTTTCCTTCATCTCATTATTCCACAATTAAGCATGGGTTCTCTTACTCCACAAAGCATCTTCCCGTGAGGGCTTTCACCATAAGGGGACCACTTTGGAGTTCATCCATATTTACTTCCTATCAACCATGACAAAACAATAATCAACCATATTTAAATCAAACAATATTGGATCCATTACCTAAACCTTTGTGCTACGGGGCTTTCTTCAAGGGTTGACATCAATGACAACCAACCTTAATCAACATTCTTGGAGTGAAGGACATGGTTGCTTAGCAACTGTTTTTTTGTTCCTTCTCATTTTTTATTTTATGCATTGTAATTTGAGGGGGGTGTTTGTTCCCATGAGTTTTTCCCTCTTTCCTCGTTTAGTTCATTGTATCTTTTGTATTTAGGTATCTAACATGGCCTTGTAGCCGGGACCCATTCTTTATTTTCACCATAGTGATGTTTAGGGGGTGTGTTGGAGTTACTTCACACATACCTAGGATTTATTTTTCCTAAGGTTATTGATGTAGGAGCATCGCCAACATCAAGCGAGCCAGCGTGGAAGCAAGAGACAGCTGGACAAGCGCTAGCGCAAATTTTGAAATTTCTTTGAAGTTGATGCACAATCTTAAATGAAGTCATTAAGAAGAAGCGCACTTGTATAATGTAAGTGGACATTGAGCGATTTGCTTTCGTCCTTAGTAGGTAGAAGGCATTTAAAGTAGTTAATGCAAGTAGGTAGAATTAAATGTGTATATTAGACAGTTTTAGAGCGCAAGAGGGAAACAGGATATAGACACCCTCATTGTGTATTGTAACATTATGGAAGATTGAGGAGCATAGCAGAAGCAAAGAGCTGTGTAAGAACACCCATGTACAGATATTTGGATTAATAGAAAGAGGTTGATTCAAATTCATGGTTTCGTGTTTTTTCTCTGTGTATTGATGTTGAATGATATGATCATGAATGTTTGCTTCCAGTTATGCATTTTCTTTATATGTTGTGTATACGATTTCATGTTTGAGTTTGAAGTCTGAAAGGAAGTAGGAATGAGTTTCAATTGTTTATCTACCTGAGCCAGAGTTCCTGCAAGGAGTGCAGTTGAAGTGTCCGCAAGGAGTGCATTGACAAAGGAATCAGGTAGTTAAGCTTTTGTTCTCATTCATTCAAAAGTGCAGACAGGCACAGGGGCTGTGCAAGGAGTGCGCAGGCCGAGTGAAGTCTCAGGGTTGCGAATCTGAGTGAAGCATTCAGAGACTGTTGTTGCAGGTGTGCGCAGGGTTGAAGGAAATCCAGCACTTGGAAGAGTTTGAAGGTTTCCACAAGGAGTGCGTGCAAGAGTCTTCTCTAAGACTCGGAATTGAAGACAGTTCAGAAGGGTATGAAGTCTTCAAAAGGTCGTTGGAGGCAGGAAAAAGGTCAAGTATCTTGAAGTTTGCAAGAGGCATCGTAAGTTTGCGTGCAGGAGGGCGAGTTCCGTGGAGAGAAGAAGCTTACTCAGTTGTGCAAGGGTTCTCAGAGCAAGAAGGATGGTCGGAATTCTCCGAGGATAATTCGTGAATTTCTGTGAGCCGTTAGATGTCGCAGAGGAACAGGGGAGATACGACGAGGTATTCTCTAAGGGTTTAAAGATAAGGAGAGGCAGGGTCGTAGATTCGAGCCATAGGGGCCGTTGGATTTACACGTGGATACGTGTATCAGGGGTTCTTGGGTGGAAGACCCGTAAGAGTTGCATTAGGAATCATGATATTTCGAAGCGCAATATCCTGACAGTCAAAAGATAGTGTGAGCCACAGAGGAGTCGGTGAGTGGACAGGTGGCACGCTATTTCGGGTTTTCATGGAAGGTGAAGTCTCGAAAACTTTGCATCAGGATTCGCGATATTGCGAACTTCGAAATTTCGATGAAGTGAAAGGCGTTGAAAAGTCAAACTCGCGCGTGTATCGGAGTTTCGACATATCGGGATTCGGGAGTCGGTAAAACAAGTTGTTCGACATCGCGAGTGCTGAAATTGCGATAGGAAAAAAATCCCGAAAGGAAAAGGGAAAAGTCAGCGTTGATTGTTGTCGAGTTTTGGGGACTCAAGAGACCAACACTCGACCTATGGATTCACGAAAGCATGAGTTCTGATCTCCTAAGTGCAAAGAGGGGATCCCTTGAGGATTGTTGTAGGTGAAGATTTCCCGACAGGGAAATAGAAGAGTCGTTTTAGAGTTCTTCAGGCCGTGGAAAAAGAAAAGATCCTATGTTGACGTGCACCTTCCGACTTGCGGGTTGAGGGCGTCAACATCATCTAGTATCAGAGCCTGATTCTTGTCTGTATATTTCAGGCGAGGGAGGCATAAGAGATAAATAACACTCTGATACACTACATCAATTAGGTATCAGAGCACAGAAAGGATTCTTTGCTTTCTGTAGCAGAGAAAGATAATTCACCATGCTGCCAAGGAGAAGGGACATGCAAACACCCGATCCACCAGAGGAGAGGGAAATGCCAAGAAGAAGAGGCAGGCAATTGACAGATCCAGTCATGGAGAGAGAGAGATGCGTGATCTACGAGCCAAACTCGAAGACATGGAGACATCGCAAAGATGCACAGTTAGTGCGGGGGATCTGAGTGATTCCGAGAGTGAAATTGAGGCTGAACATGAAGAAGAAGTTGTAGCTGAAGATGCATCAAACGAGTGTTTGATTAGAGCTATTGCAAGAATGGGTGCAAGAGAAAAGATGGACATTCCAGTTTACGAGGGAAACTTGGATGCAGAGGAGATTCTAGACTGGATTAGAGCCCTAGATACATACTTCGAATATGAAGATGTTGAGGAGGACAAGAAAGTCAAGCATGATGTCACGAGATTGAAAGGACATGCAACATTGTGGTGGGATGAACTACAAGCTGGTAGATGTTGCAAGGGCAAGCAGAAGATCAAAAGCTGGGATCAAATGATCGCAAAGATGAAGGCAAAATTCATCCCCAGAGATTACCAAATTACTTTGTTCAGGAGGATGCAGAACCTGAGACAGAAGCTGATGACAATGAAAGAATACACTGAAGAATTCTACAGGCTGAACATCAGGGCAGGTCATCGGGAGAGTGATGATGAGAAAGTTTCCAGATATATGAATGGGCCGAGATATGATATCCAGGATGAGATGAGCATGGTAACCATCCGAACGGTGGAAGATGCTTATCAGATGGCTCTGAAAGCTGAAGAGAAGTTGAGCCGAAAGAAGGGTCAGAGAGGCCGAGGCAGAAGTCAGCTCAGAGGAAAATCAGTTGCCCAGGACAAATATCAGAAGCCCAAGGAGGACTGGAAGAAACCTCAGACTTGAACAGAGAGAGGTGGAACCTCACAGAGAGGGCAATATATTGAACAACGAGGACAACATACTGAGCAGAGAGCAGATTATGCTGACAATAACACTTTTCCTCGTACTAGAGGCAGAGGTAGAGGAAGAGGTGGAGTAATAACATGCTTCACATGTGGAAATAATGGGCACAAGTCTTATGAGTGTCTAGATCAGAAAAATGAAGGAGGAGAAGCTCACATCGCCGAAGAACAGAGGCGTGATGTTGAGGTAGAAGACGTTGAAGGCGGAAGATCGCTGATGATGCGAAAAGTCCTTTTGACACCCGAGAAGGAGGTGGAGAGTTCAGTCCAAAGGACCAGACTTTTCCGGACTACTTGCAAGGCCAAGGACAAGGTATGCAAGGTCATTGTAGATAGTGGTAGCATGGATAATTTCGTTTCAACGGAGATGGTAGAGAAGCTGGAGCTAGAGACGATTGATCATCCAAGCCCATACAGAGTTTCGTGGCTACAAAAATGACATCAGGTAACTGTCACTAAACAATGTTTAGTTGAGTTTAAGATAGGAGGATATAATGATAAGATATTATGTGATGTCATTCCTATGGATGTTTGTCATCTATTGCTGGGTAGACCATGGAAATATGACAGGAATGTGATTCATGACGGGAGAATGAACACATACACCCTAGAGAAGAATGGGAGGACACACATGTTGCTTCCAATCAAGGATAAGGAGGTGAAGCCGAAAGTAAGAAACACAGTACTTCTCATGAGTGGGAAGGAACTTCTTATAGAGGTTAAGAAGAAGGAGGATCCACAGTTCATTATGGTCAGGAAACCGAAGATTGTTCTGACTAGCACAAGGTTGGATGATTTACCAGAAGAGATTCAGGAACTGCTGGAAGAGTTCATTGACATAGTAGTGGACGAACTACCTCATTCATTGCCACCGATTAGAAGTGTGAGTCATCACATTAATCTCATACCAGGGGCCAGTTTACCAAATAAAGCCGCGTATAGATTGAATCTGCAAGAGAATGAAGAGGTTAAAAGGAAAGTCCAGGAATTGTTGGACAAAGGTTTGGTTAGGGAAAGCTTGAGCCCGTGTGTTGTTCCAACATTACTCAATCCGAAGAAAGACGGAGGCTGGAGGATGTGTACTGACTTGAGGGTGATCAACAAGATAACCATCAGGTACAGATTTCCATTGCCAAGGATGGATGATCTGATGGATTGCTTGAGTGGAGCAAAATATTTTTCAAAGATTGATTTGAAAAGTGGTTATCATCAAATCCGCATGAGAGAGGGTGATGAATGGAAGACAACATTCAAAACCAATGAAGGTTTGTATGAATGGCTTGTTATGCCATTTGGCTTAACAAATGCACCAAGTACCTTCATGAGGTTGATGAACGAAGTCCATAGGGAGTTCAACGGAAAATTTGTCATTGTGTATTTAGATGACATACTGGTTTATAGTAAAACAGTGGAAGAGCATCTAAAACATTTGGCTACAGTGATGCAGAGGTTACAGTAGGAGAAGCTGTTGATAAATATGAAGAAATCCTCATTTATGAAGACAGAGCTCATTTACTTGGGATTCGTTATTTCGGAAAATGAGTTGAGGATGGATCTAGATAAGGTGGAGGTAATCAAGAATTGGCCATCACCGAAGAATGTTTTTGAGGTGAGAAGTTTTCATGGAATGGCTAGTTTCTATCGAAAGTTCATCAGGAATTTCAATGGAATTAGCGTAGCAATGATGGATACAGTGAGAAAAGGACACAAGTCTTTTCACTGGACAGAAGAAGCTGATAAAAGTTTTAATCTGTTGAAGAGGAAGATCACGGAACAACCAGTTTTGGTGTTGTCGTATTTCCAAAATACATTTCAGGTGAAATGCGATGCAAGCGGATTTGCAATCAGGGCAGTCTTAAGCCAGGAAGACAGGCCGATAGCATACTTTAGCGAGAAGTTGAATGAGGTGAGAGTGAAGTACTCCACTTACGATAAGGAGTTTTATGCTATCATCCAGGCATTGAAGAAATGGAGACATTACTTAATCCCAAAGGAGTTTGTCTTATACAGTGACAATCATGCATTGCAGTTTGTGACTCAACAGGAGAAGTTGAATCAGAAACATGTCAAATGGGTTGAGTATATGCAGAATTTCACTTTTGTGATTAAACATATTTCTGGTACTGCTAACAAAGTTGCTTATGCTTTGAGAAGGAAGTGTTTGATGTTGCTGGAGTTCAAAGTTAAAACGTTGGGTTTTGATGACCTCAGGGACGTGTACGCAGAAGATCCAGATTTTAAGGAAGCATATGAAGCAGCTGAGAATCCAATTCTCAGGGATAGAAGCTAGTGGGTAGAGTAAATGGTCCAGGAAGGATTACTATTTAAGGGTAATCAACTATGTACTCTGAATTGCTCCATGAGGGAGAATTTGCTAAAGGAGAAACACAGTGGAGGATTGGTAGGGCACTTTGGTCACGACAAGACATTCACAAAGTTGAATGAGTCATATTTTTGGCCGGGAATGCGAGAAGATGTCAAGAGATTCGTAGACAAATGCAAAATTTGCGAGCATTCGAAGGGAAGGAAACAGAATGCGGGGTTTTATCAACCATTTCCCATACTCGAGAGGTCGTGGGATGCAATTAGCATGGATTTTGTATTGGGGTTGCCAAGAACACAAAGAGGTGTTGATTCAATCTTTGTGGTGGTGGATAGATTTTCCAAAATGACACACTTCATTCCATGTCAGAAGACCAGTGACGCAACTCACATTGCAAACTTGTTTTTCAAAGAGGTCATTCGACTTCATGGGTTGCCAAGGAGCATAGTTTCGGATCGAGATACAAAGTTCATAGGGAATTTTTGGAGGGCCTTATGGAAGAAGTTGGGAACTAACTTGTTATTTAGTTCAGCTTATCATCCTCAGATGGATGGACAGACAGAAGTGGTGAAAAAAAGTCTGGGAGACTTGCTGAGAAGCTTGGTGACAGAACACCATAGCTAGTGGGACAACATATTACCACAGGCGGAGTTTTCTTATAACGACTCCGTTAACAGAAGCACAGGGCATAGTCCATTTCAGGTTGTTTATGGCATGAAACCGAGAGGAATTTCTGAGCTGAGGGATTCAGAACAGATTTCAACTAGGAGCGCTAGTGCAGAAGAATTCGCAGAGGCGATGAAAGAACTTCACAGCTAGGTGAAGGAGCGGTTGCAGAAATCAAGTCAAGAGTATAAGCGTAGAGCAGATCAACACAGAAGATAACTTCAGTTTGAGGTTGGTGACTTGATTCTGGCACATTTAAGGAAGGAAAGGTTCCCGAGAAAAACATATAATAAGTTGAAGATGAAGAAAATCGGGTCGTGTAGGGTCCTGAAGAAATTTGGGGTGAATGCTTACGAGATTGAATTATCCGATGGGATCAGAATTTCTCCGATATTCAATATCTCAGATTTGTACCCATATAAAGCTGAGGAAGCAGGAGTAGAAACCTAACAACCAGTGATCCAGTGGACAAAGCAGATGCGAGTTGCAGATAATCCGCAGATGGAGTTCATACTGGATAAGAGAGTGAGCAAGAGGACCAGGTGAAAGCAATACTTTGAGTATTTGGTCAAGTGGAAGAACCATCCAGTTGAAGATGCCAGCTGGGAGACCGAAGCAGAGATACAAAAGCATGGACAGACCATGCGTGAGCTCATGGATAGGAGCCCATGAAAATTTTCAAGCGAGGGAGTATGATGTAGGAGCATCGCCAACATCAAGCGAGCCAACGCGGAAGCAAGAGACAGCTGGACAAGCGCCAGCGCAAATTTTGAAATTTCTTTGAAGTTGATGCGCAATATTAAATGAAGTCGTTAAGAAGAAGCACACTTGTATAATGTAAGTGGACCTTGAGCGATTTGCTCTCGTCCTTAGTAGGTAGAAGACATTTAAAGTAGTTAATGCAAGTAGGTAGAATTAAATGTGTAGATTAGACAGTTTTAGAGCGCAAGAGGGAAACGGGATATAGACACCCTCATTGTGTATTGTAACATTATGGAATATTGAGGAGCATAGAAGAAGTAGAGAGCTGTGTAAGAACACCCATGTACAAATATTTGGATTAATAGAAAGAGGTTGATTCAAATTCATGGTTTCGTGTTTGTTCTCTGTGTATTGATGTTGAATGATATGCTCATGAATGTTTGCTTCCAGCTATGCATTTTCTTTATATGTTGTGTATACGATTTCATGTTTGAGTTTGAAGTCTGAAATGAAGTAGGAATGAGTTTCAAATGTTTCTCTACCTGAGCTAGAGTTCCTGCAAGGAGTGTAGTTGAAGTGTCCGCAAGGAGTGCGTTGACAAAGGACTCTGGTTGTTAAGATTTTGTTCTCGTTCATTCAAAAGTGCAGACAGGCACAGGAGCCGTGCAAGGAGTGCACAGGTCGAGTGAAGTCTCAGGGTTGCGAACCTGAGTGAAGCATTCAGAGACTGTTGCTGCAGGTGTGCGCAGGGTCGAAGGAAATCCAACACTTGGAAGCATATGAAGGTTTCCGCAAGGAGTGCGTGCAAGAGTCTTCCCTAAGACTCGGAATTGAAGACAATTCAGAAGGGTCTAAAGTCTTCAAAAGGTTGTTGGAGGCAGGAAAAAGGTCAAGTATCATGAAGTTTGCAAGAGGCGTCATAAGTTTGTGCGTAGGAGGGAGAGTTCTGTGGAGAGAAGCAGCTTAGTCAGTTGTGCAAGGGTTCTCAGAGCAAGAAGGATGGTTGGAATTCTCCGAGGAGAATTCGTGAATTTCCATGAGCCGTTAGATCTCGCAGAGGAACAGGGGAGATACGGCGAGGTATTCTCTAAGGGTTTAAATCTCAGGAGAGGCAGGGTCGTAGATCCGAGCCATAGGGGCCGTCGGATTTACACATGGATACGTGTATCGGGGGTTCTTGGGTGTAAGTCCCATAAGAGTTTCATTAGGAATCACGATATTCCGAAGCGTGATATCACGACAGTCAAAAGATAGTGTGGGCCACGGAGGAGTCGGCGAGTGGACAAGTGGCACACTATTTTGGGTTTTCATGGAAGGTGAAGTCCCGAAAAATTTGCATCAGGATTCGCAATATTGTGAACTCCGAAATGTTGATGAAGTGAAAGGCATTGAAAAGTCAAACTCGCGCGTGTATTGGAGTTTCGGCATATCGGGATTCAGGAGTCGGTAAAACAAGTTGTTCGACATCGCGAGTGCCGAAATTGCGATAGGAAAAAAATCTCGAAAGGAAAAGGGAAAAGTCAGCGTTGACTGTTTTCGGGTTTCGGGGACTCAAGAGACCAACGCTCGACCTACGGATTCGCGAAAGCGTGAGTTCCGATCTCCTAAGTGCAAAGAGGGGATCCCTTGAGGATTGTTGTGGGTGTATATTTCCCGACAGGGAAATAGAAGAGCCATTTTAGAGTTCTTCGGGCCGTGGAAAAAGAAAAGATCCTATGTTGATGTGGACCTTCTGACCTGCGGGTTGAGGGCGTCGACATCAGTTATTCCTTGTTTATTAGTCATAATTAGTCATTATCCAGTCTCCTATATTTTAGGGGAGAATATTCTCTTTCAGTTGACACTTCAATTTGACTAGTTGAGTTGAGTTTAGATGTTGCATTGGTTTTGTCACCATGCAACATTGGGATCATCACCAACTCACTACTCTTTGTTCAGTTAGTTAACTGAAGACCAGTTGACTAATTAACTCAACTAGGTGGCAATTCACTCCCATGCCTGAGAGACTAGACTAGGTGGCATTTTATTCTTGTAACTATTGGTGTATGTCTAGATCAATCTAGACCGCCACTATGGCTCATTAGTTACTCATTTATTCTATATATATTGTAAATTATTCACTCTTTGAGTGTGGAATATGGTTAATGAGAATTATTCCATTCTTTTTATCTTGCTTCTTCTTTCTCATTTTCTCTCTACAAATGTGTGTAGTATTTTCTAGCTAGATCTATTCTGTGCAGGTTCAACACATTTACAGCTCCAAAGAAACAGAACAAGAAACATATCGAAAAAGTTATGCAGAAACAATCAAAGGGGATAGGAATACCTACAAGGAAGATTACATGGACACTCCTCCACCAAGAAGATTCATATTTCATAATCAATGACCAACAGAAACAAATAAGCCTCAAGAAAAAGAAGAATTCATAAGAGTAACTCCTTTCAGAAGATCTTCAACTCCCAGGGATCAAACTATCTTTTTGGGTTTATGTTATGCATGCAACAATTTTGGACATAAAGCTGTAAATTGCAGAGCTAATAGCAGCAACATAAACAACTTTGAAATTCATACACAAAATGGTTATCCAAGAAGGCCTAGTGAAACACATAAAAGAATCTACAACAAGTTTGAATCATTGATCACTGAAGTGGAATGCTACAAGTGCAATAACTTTGGAACATGGCCAAAGATTGTAGAATGACAGTCCCTCCTAGAGAACCACAACAAAACAACAACAATCACAGACCATGAAATTGGGAGGTCATTGAGGAAACATATCCAAGTAGCTGTGATAAAAATTTCATCATGTGGGTCGTTTTATTTTTGGAGTTACACTCCATGGAAAATAGGGTTTGTGGCTAGTCCTTAAGCTAGTCTAAAACAAGTGTTTTTGGTAAAAACACCATAACTTCTTCATAACATATCCAAATTCAGTAAGAAAAAATGTATTGGTTAGATTACAGTTTGTAGTATTCTTTGTACCATTTTCAGATCCATACAACAAATATTTCATGTGGGGCTCGCTCTACAAGTTCGCTCTCTAGAATAAGCCATAATTCAACAAGGTATGTCATTTTTGCTATAACTCATTTTATGAGAGGTCCCAAGTAGTGAAATCTGGAGGAATTGCATAAAAGACACTGAAGAACATTTTTTACCATTTTTATATATTTATTCATAACAAATACATAGTTATGATTATTTCAAGTTGGTGTTGTTAACTAATCCAAAATTAGTCATGTGAGACTAAAGTAAAGTTTGATGAAAATGCTAGTCTCTTGTTGCTAAAGTTAAGGAAGGTTTGCAGGTATGTGATCATATACACCAAGTCTATTACAGAGTTACAAATCAGATTTGGATGATGAAATTGATGAGGGATTTTGGTTGAGGTACATGTTGGGTACATAGTTGAGACAAGTAGTTGATGAGTTGGCACATACATGAGGTGTATAGTTGATGATGTTGGTACATCTTGATGAGTCATAGTTTTTATGTATTTGATGCATGATTGGTACATATTTGGTGCATGGTTGATGCACTCGTTGATGGTACAAGTTGAGGTATAGGTTGGTGTCTGGTTAATGCACTTGTTTATGGTACAGACCTATTATAGGTTGTTTGGTACATGTTGGTGCATGGTTGATGCACTTTTTTATGGTACAGACTGATTACAGATTGTTTGGTACATGTTGGTGCATGGTTGATGCACTTGTTTATGGTACAGGTTGATTGGTATAGTTTT
Source organism: Picea engelmannii (assembly GCA_009831015.1). NCBI lineage: Eukaryota > Viridiplantae > Streptophyta > Pinopsida > Pinales > Pinaceae > Picea > Picea engelmannii. The sequence continues at coordinate 669,020 of ML787388.1, read as the reverse complement.
ACAACAATATATCTCACAGTGATAGTGTGACAGTGGTTCCATCATTCTAATTTTATTTCAAGGTGGTTGGATGGGGCAAGGACATGTGGTTGTAGACAACTTTCGGTTGTAGCTGGAGAACATAAGGGGTTGTCACCTCCTTCTGGTTGTAGCTAGATAATTGGGGAGTTGGAGCTTCCTTGAGGTTGTAGCCTAAGAAACTAGGGGGTTGGAGCCTCCTTCCAGTTGCAGCTGGAAAACAAAGGAATTTTGTGCTTCCAATGAATGTAATTCTTAAAGACATATAAGAAAAATCATTATGTGGTTTTCTCCCGCTTTGGGTTTCCACGTAAAAACACTAGTGTATTGTGTATGTGTATGATTGTTCATTTTTTCATTGTTTATTTACTCTAAAACTATTGTATGATAATGCTACATTGATATAACACTTTCATTTTGTGGTTAAAAAT
>ML787388.1:621260-636213 GCA_009831015.1 Picea engelmannii | reverse complement strand
TGTCGGAAGAACCACAATGTTTTTGATAGCTTGTCGACGTTTCAGATCCACAACAGGATCCATCTTCGAAGATGGATCCTGTTGTGGATCTGAAACGTCGACAAGCTATCAAAAACATTGTGGTTCTTCCGACAATTTCTAAACTATAGATATAATCAATAAAATTAACCAGGTTCAACATAATGTTTCAGATGTGAACCATTATTTGTATACGAAAATAATCGACCATATTTGTCTTTGATTAAATAAGAATTGTTTCCAAAAACATAGGCGATTATGTAAGGACCTAACCATAACTTCTTAAACTTCGAATGCTTACCTTTATCAGCATGTGTAGAATCCCACAAAAGTACATTTTGACCAACTGCAAAAGTAGTTTATTTATCCATCTTATCAAAATATTTTTTAACTATTTGTTGTCTTTTTTTAAGGTTATCAAGAGTGTGACTTCTTTGTTCTTCTTAAGCTACCAAAGCATGCAATCTTTGAGGGATATCTGTAGAGTTTAAATCGTTTACATGTAAATCTAATCCAAGAGAAGTTGATTCAAGTTCAACAAGCATGATAGCGTCTTGGCTATATAGCAAGTGAAAAGGAGTATGTCCTGTACTTTTTTTCATGGTGGTACAATCTTCCCATAATGCATAAATTAGTAAGGAATTCAACTGGAGAGGTTTATCATTAATGATCTTATTAAGCATTTTGACCAATTTTTTATTTGTGGATTAAACTTGCCCATTTCCCTAAGGGTAAGATGTTGATGAAGTGAAATGTTTCACTCTAAATTTATTAAGAAATTGGGTAAATTTTCCAAATATGAATCCTGGTCCATTGTCGGAAATAATCTCAATTGGAAGACCAAAATGAGAAAATATATATGTTTCTTAAAAGGAGATAATTTCCTCATCTTGTGCATGATTAAGAGGAACTAATTCAGTCCACTTCGTAAAGTAGTCAGTTGCAGTTAAGATAAAAATGTGACCTGCAAAAGATGAAGGATTGATTGGTCCAATGAATTTTAATCCCCATTTAGAGAAAGGAAAATCATGTAAGATTGGTTGTAAAGGCATAGCAGAGAACTTCTCCCTACTAGTAGACTTTGGACATTCAACCCAAACTTGTACAAACTTATATGAATCTCTAAAGAAAGAAGGCCAATAGTAACCAATTCTTAAAATTTTGTGAGCAGTGGATTTGGAAACAAAGTTTCCACCAATATGAATATAAGAATCCATTGATCCATGAATTTTCTTTAAAATCATTTGGGTTGGTGTATCATCAACACAACGTAACAACAGTCCATTATTAGTCATGTGGAAGAGTGAAGTATTCAAGATTAGATATTTCGAGGCCTCAATTCGAGTACTTCATTTATGATCCTTAATAGTATTGGGACATCTCTCATGTTGTAAATAATAAATTATGTTCTGATACCAGGGATGTGCTGCTAAATCAAGATTTACATATTCAATTAGAAATAATGCATACAAGGCATCTTCATTATTTTCAGAAGAACTTCCTGGTTGAGGATGTTGAACCAGGTGTAGGGATAGATCATGTCCCTTGATTGTATTGTAAGTTGTGATCAAGGAATCATGTTCTTGAATTTTGGCAAGCTAATGTGCAAGCTTTCCATATAAGTGTGTTTGTGAAAGAAATTTTTTTACTTCATGTAAAGGGACTTTTACCTGAGTATGCTTTCCTAGAATAAAATAACAAAACATTTCAATAGCTTTAACAAGAGAAAATGTGTGTTTTTGAATTAAATTATACTTGAATTCATCATTAGATATAATTTGACTCATGTAAGTTATTGGCTGCTCATTATTATGATCATCTTTCTGAAGAACAATTATAGAGATAGCTTCTTCAGTGGCATTTGTATAAATGATAAAATCTTTTTCAAAATTAGGATTTGTCCATACTGGTATAGAACTAATTGCATTTTTATTTCTACAAAATCCTTTTCAATATCATCATTCCTAGAAAATTATCGATCTTGCTTTAACATATTATGAAGAGGTTTTACCATTATAAAAAAATCAGGAATAAATCTTCTAACAAAATTAATCTTACCCATGAATGATTGGATTTCCTTCTTGTAGGATGGATCTTGAAGATTTTGAATGGAAACAACCCTCTCCGGATCAATACTAATTCTTGAATCGGATACAATATGTCTGAGGATTTTTCCTGTAGGGACACCAAAAAATGATTTTGTAGGATTCAATGACATTCCAAATTTTCTACAGTGAATAAAACCATGTTTAAGATGATCAAAATGATATTATAAGGTTTTGGAATAAGTTGTTAAATTATTAAGATAAATTTGAATAATTTTACCTATTAGATCATAAAAAACTATTTGCATAGCTCGTTGAAAGGTAGCACCTGCATTTATTATGCAAGAAAGAATTTATTTGTAAGAAAAGGTGCCCCAATGAGTGGTGAAGGTGGTTTTATATTTTTCAATCTTCTTGAAATGAATTTGATTGTATCCTGAAAAACCGTCAAGAAGTGGCATCATCTGAGATCCTACTAGCTGTTGCAAACTCAACTCTTTATTAAGAAGAGAAAAATTGTCTTTAACGCTTTCCCTACTCAAGGTATGAAAATCAACACATAATCTAGAATCCACATTCTTTTTCCATACCAGAACAAGGTTTGATACCCATTTTGAATACTTAACAGGAAAAATTATATGGTCATTTATGACCTTTTCAATCTCTTTCGTAATAGTTGATTCCAATGCAAGATTGATTGGTCTTTGTCTTTTCCTTACTGGTTTTTGTTGGATAGGTAATCCTTGGGATTTTGTTTATTGTAATAATAATGTAAATATGAAGAGTCATGAGCGATATGAAGAGTCATTTGTTAGGGAAGACCAAAAGTCACATTGATTGTATGTATGCACCTCTCATGTTAATGCAAAGCACACCAGTTGAGTTACATTTTATTCCATACCTGGTCTGACAGTGGTATCAAAGCATAGGTTAACTCCATTATTTCTCTTGATTTTTTCTCTCCCCATCATCTAGAAATACCTTCCCATCTATCCCTCTTCCTTTCGGCACACCCTGGTCAATTTTATCATGTAAATGAATATGTGTTCCAATCATTCTATGACACTAATATGTGTTCCAATAATTCATGTTCCATTATTCGTACGAGGTATGTAAAACCCTAATTCATATGAGAAACCCAAATTCATACGAGGTATGTGCACCATTGTTTCTTTTTGGTAGGTTGGCGGTTGTTAAGATGAATTCATTCTCAAAGAATTTCTATGAATCTGCAAAAGCTATGAATTTTAGTCATGCAAAAGCTGCAAATCATTGAATGGAAGGCAATTATTTGTGTGGAAAACATCAATACGCTAGTATCAATTCGCCTGAATTCAATATGCCTCTTCAAAATTATGTTGTGGACATGAAAGCAAAAAAATTGATTTATGTGTTTTGTCGACTCACCCATATTCATTTGACATTTTATTCTGCATGGTTGTTGTGATATTACAAAATTCATTGTGTCAATTCTTTGTAATTTCTTCCAAATGAATCTTTAAAAAGGTCGTTGCAAGACTTTTAAAAGAATCAAAGTCCACAAAATTTTGATCAGTTATAAAACTTGAAATTTATGTGCTACAAACTTATTGTATCAATACTTTGTGACTTATGCCGATGAGTGGTTTCCTTCAAAAGATGAGCCTCCAATAACTCTATTGGTTCTAGTTCAGGTTTTTAATTGGTGTTATAAAACTGTTGAAACCCTCACCCTGCAAGTTAACCACCTAGCAGTAGCATGACACATCTAGGGCCCGTGAAGCATTGCATTCATTATGTTTCCATAAGATGCATTCTCTCATCTCTATTTTCGGCATGGTGTTGACTAGCAAAGATAACTACAGAGAATGATACAAAAAGATAAAAATCACATTGATCTTAAACAACTTGTGGAAAGGAAATTGTGAAGAAAAAATAGTCCATTGCCTCATAATCAAAGTCGAAAAGTAGTATACCAGGTAGCAAACCACGCATTCCAACATCGAAAAAATAACGTGCCATATGGGAGGACAAAGACCAGAAAGCATATGTTTTGATCTCTGCGATAGTAAGTCAATAGGTAAGCCATCATATTGATTTTATTAATGATTCCTATATTTATTTGAATATATTGAATGACTTATATAACACACACTCTGAACTAGAACTCATACAACTAATAGTGAAGCTCTTCAACCTAGAGTTGAAGAATGATGATCCTATGGCTTTAGCTTCATAAATCAAATCCATAATGCATACATTGAGGCCAGTGGAGTGAATATGTATCTCCCTCTCAAAACCTTCATTAAGGCCCTCTACCCTACATATTCTCAGTACCTTGAATCACTGCAAGGAAGTGGTCAAATGAAATCCATCACATTTGACAAGTTGGTGGAGAAAGTTGCAGAATGTGAGAAAGCATTTGGAAAGAATTTAGTTCATTCAATTGGTGAGACCATGTTCCTTGCTCAGAAAGAGAAGAATAAACCACATGATTCTTCCAGAGGAGAGAGCAACATAAGAGGATGTGGAAGAAATACTTTCATAGGAAGGGGGTAGAGACAACCAAGGTAATAGATCCAATATCCATTGTACCTATTGCTAAAAGGATGGGTCATATGAAGCAGATGACTATAGAGTTCCATGGGAGAAGATAAAAGAATATAGACAAAATGAGAAAGAGGACAAAGGTAAAACTTCAGAACCAACAAAAGTTAATCCACCTAAATATTCCCATTGCATTGTTTCCCATTGCAATATAGGAGTAACTGAATATTTATTTAACACTTCATATACTCCTTGGAAAGATGCATGGATTCTTGACACAGGTGCAAACTCTCACATGACATTCTAAAGAGACTTCTTCGGAGACTTCAATGAAAATGTAGATGGAATATTTTATTTTTCATATAAGTCGAGTCTCAAACCTTTGGGAATGGGAACCATCAGACTTAAGTTGCCTGGATTCCTGGATTTTATTCTGCATAATGTGCTCTATCTTCCTGAGTTGCAAAGGAACTTGTTGACCCTTGTGAAAATCTAATAGGAAGGCCACTTTGTTCATATGTTTAGTGGAAAAGTTTTAATACAGAAGGATTCTAAAAGCAAGGTTGTTACGACCGGAATGGAAGATGGAATATTGTTGAAGTTGAATGGGACATATTCCCATAAACAAAATGTTGCATACTCTCTCATCACGTTGAAGGTATAATGTCATCTAGTATTTTGTGGCATGCTAGATTTGGCCATATTAATTACGACAATGATGTTTCCGGTTTTCCTATTATTCCTAGGAAATTGAAACAATGTGATGCTTGTATCCTTGGAAAACATATCAAAACAACCATTTCATGATTTTACTTCCAAAGCATGTAGAAAACTTGAACTAAATCAAAATTACTTGTGTGGCCCTATGCATGTTCCTTCTACAAATGGAAATAAATATATCATGTATTTTATTGATGATTACACCAAGATGTGTTGGGTGTACTTGTTGAAAGATAAATCACAAGATTTTGAAACATTTAAAAATTTTCATGTATGGATTCAAAATCAAGCTCATTCTCATATTGGCTCTTTTTTCACAGATAATGTAAAAGAATATACATCTAATGAATTTGAAATCTACCTTCGCCAACACAGTATCAAGCATCAAACCACATTTCCATACAATCCTCAACAAAATGGTGTAGTTGAAAGAATGAATAGGATACTCCTAATTATGGATTGTTCCATGATGTTTTTCAAGAATGTAAAATTGATGGTTTGGGTTGACGCAATTCTACATGCAATTTATGTGAAAAATGGGTGTCCATATCATGCTCTTCAAAATAAAACTCCTTATGAAATGTGGTATGGACAAATTCCTTCGGTGAGGCATCTCAAGGTCTTTGGTTCCACCTATTATGCCTTGATTCCTAAGGAGCAAAGAAGAAAGATTGATGCAAGGAGTCATAAGTGAATCTTCTTGGGGTACTCAAATACCACCAAGGGGTATCATCTTTATGATGAGACAAGCAAGAAATTAATCCTTTCCAGAGATGGAATATTTCTTGAATCTTCCAAGAAAGACAAAATTGTTGAGAGGCATCTTGATCATCTAGACAGATTCACTCGTGTAAATACATATCATGAATTTGATGATGAGATTTCACATCTTGAAGGGAGGGTCCCTACCTTAGGTCAAACTCTAGAATCTCCTTTTGAAGCACTATCTTCCTCACATGAAGAAGTTCCCACCACTCCATCATAACTTGAATTTCATTTGGATGATGTGATCGAGAGGATTGAAAAGATTAGGCTTGATGATAACTCAATACCATATCAATCAGATGAGCAACTTGGACCATCTCATAAAGGTCTGCAAAAATGGCTCAGAAAAACACTTGAAAGTGTTCATCCTAATGATGTCGAAAATAAAAGAAGTAGAATGTCCTCAAGGCAAGATAGAGGTAATGTAGATAACGTTGGACATTGTGTTTAGAACTTCTCACAAGTTTTATGACATGGGTTAACCCCCTCTCATGGATCCTAACTCTAGCGATTGTGTCAGAGATTAATGCATGTAGTTTTTGGTATAATGACAATCATAGTCCAATAAATGGTATTGGAGCAATAGGTATCGAGTTTGAAAATCATCTGGCACCCGTTGGGGTGGATATTCTTGGACATTGGGTTCAACATCTCCCACAAGTTGTGTGACATGGGTTAAACCCCTCTCATGGATCCTAACTGGCAATTTTGCTAGATATTAATGCCTGTAGGTTTTTTTCTAATGGAAATCACACTCCAACAGATAATGCAAACTCGGGTGATGTAGATGATATGGATGTTTCATATATTGTGATTTGAATTTATCTACTAACATTGAACCATCTTCCTTTGAATAAGCCACTTCTCATGATGAATAGAAAGAATCCATGCAAAAGGAATATGGTGCTCTCATCAAGAATGGGACATGGAATTTGGTGGATCCTCCACTTAGAACCAAACCAATCACCTGCAAAAGGGTATTCAAGAAAAAGTACAGATCAAATGTATCACTTGAAAAGCACAAATCAAGGCTCATGGAAAAATGATTTTCACAGAAAGAAGGTGTTGATTATGAGGAGACTTTTTCCGCCACAAAAAAATATGATACCATTTGTACTCTATTTTCCATGGAAGCACAAAATGGATGTGAAGACTGCTTTCTTGAATGGAGACTTGAAAGAGAATGTTTTCATGTATCAACCAGAAGGATTTGTTGTGAAGGGACAAGAACATAAGGTATCCAAGCTCATCAAATATTTGTATGGCCTGAAACAAGCACCGTGAGCATGGTATGAAAAATTCACTGAGCATCTTTTAAAATTGAATTTCAAGAATTTCAATCTTGATGATGCAACTTTGTTTTTCAATAAAGTTGGAAAATTTGTTGTATATCTTGTATTATATGTAGATGATTTGTTGATAACAGGGAACAATGAAAGTTTCATTGCATCCATAAAGAAAGATTTGAAGAAAGACTTCAAGATAACATATTTGGGACATCTTCACTATTATTTGGGCATTGAGGTGATTCAAAATCCAAGGTACATATTAATATCCCAGAATAAGTACATTGGATAACTGTTGAATAAGTCTGGCATGGTTGAGTACAATCTTGTTTCTACTCCAATGGAACATAATTTGAAACTCACATCAGAAGAAGGGAATAAATTTGAGGATGCAACCTATACAACTTGTGGGAAGTCGTATCTATCTTACTACCACCAGACCAGACATTTCATTTGTTTTTGGGATTATTTCTAGGTTCATGCAAAATCATTATGAAGGAAATCGGTCTTCTACAAAAAGAGTTCCAAAATACTTGAAAGGAACTCAATATTTTGGACTCGTGTACTCTAAGGTGGATGACTTCAATCTGATCGGGTATTCTGATTTAGACTTTGTTGGGGATAAGGAAAATGGAGTGTCAACTTCTGTCTATCTCATGATTCTTGTATTAGCAGTTGTCTCCAAGAGATCATGCAAATAGTCAATTCCAGTAGATGCCACAATAAAGTCACAATAGCAGAAGAAATGAAGGAAATTGTGTGGCTCAAAAAAATACTTGAATATTTTCAAGAGAAGCAAGTGAATTCTACTCCTCTTCTAATTGAAAATTCTTTTGCAATCAAGTTGGCCAAGAATCCCAAATTCCATGATCAAACTAAGCACATCAACACAAAGCATCACCTGATTCGATATCATGTAGAGGCCAAGACTATTCACTTGAGCCATTGTTCCACAAATGAGAAAATTGTGGACATCTTCACCAAAGTGCATGGAAGAGAAAATTTTGAAAAGTTTAGAATGATGCTTGGACTCACAAACACCCCTTCGGATTAAAGGGGGAAATGTTGGACACGTAATCCTTTGTATTGTGTTATTGTAATAATAATATAAATATGAAGATTTATAGGTTAGGGAAGACCAATAGTCACTTTGATTGTATTTATGCACCTCTCAGGTTAATGTAAAGCATATTGATAGAGTTATGTTTTATACCATACCTGGCCTAGTATTTTTGCTCCTTCTTTAATAGGAATTGCATGTTGTATTATACTGGGATCAAAACCATGCAAATATTCGTATGACCATGCAAATACATCTCAAAATTCACGAAAAAGATGCATAAATTTATGCTTCTCTTGATATAAACATTGAGCTTCAATTTTGAGAATCTTTGGGTTTTCTTGAGTCCCAATGTTCATAGAAATTGTCTTTCATATCTTTCTTTTTTATTCCTCCTCTGTGTTTTCCTTTTTATTGCTTACATCACTTGACGAGAATGATCTTTCTAGAGGAGTCAATCCCTTTGGAATTTTTTTATATTCTAGAGATATGATCTCCTTCCTTTTCAAGGTATCATTCTACAAAAGGGCACATATTATTTCATCGTCAGAAAAAACTTGCCAAGATTCAACATAATTTAGAAAGTGAGGATTATATAATGACATAAATGTACAATGAGGCATTTGAGGAAGCAATTGTCTTGTAGGGTTGGATGCAAAAAAAACTAACATATCTTCCATTGAATTCATATTTCTCCTTATATGAGTAATATTGAAAGATAGAATATTATAAATCAACTTCCAAACCGCTTGTGTATATCTCTTTAACAATTTATTAGATGGGGTATAAATTCTTTTAACCATATTGATTATAATCTTAGAATCCCAAAATAAAAAAATATGATAACATCCCATATTAAAATATTTTTCTATTCCAAGAATCAAGGCATCAAACTCTGTTACATTATTAGTACATGCAAATTCTAATGTGTAAGAGAAATTATGAATTTTTCCTACAGAGGAATAAAGTACTATACCAACTTCATTTCCTTCACTAGAGAATGCACCATCAAAGTAAATGTGCAACATACCATATTCAAGGTCAGGAAGTCATGCAACATAATCATTATCTTCTTTTGGAAATATAGACTATACATGAATATCCTCTTCAATATAGTTTACATGTGGTTGAGGCACTCTTTCAATGTATGATGAGATTCATCCTTCCCAAAGATAAATTATATTCTTACAATTTTTAGGGAGGGACATATGTGTTCCATCTAATGATATGTATACATCAATTAAATTTTTCCAATCTCTTCCTAAAATGATAGAATAATTTCTTATTGGAATATCAATTACTTGGATATTACAGGTGATCGTGATTTCAGAATGTGCACACAAAACCAAGGTTATATCTTGGATTTCACCAATCGTGGCTTGTTTCTGACTATTATATGACAACATGCTCTTCAAATTTTCATTGGTGCATGAAATACCTAATTCTTTCATAACAATCGTAGACATAACATTGGGACCAGATACCCCATCAATCAAACAACAATGTTCAATCTTATCCACAATATTTACCGAAACATAAAAAGGAGGATATTTTACATAAGTCCTAGGATTATTTACACCTAATTTATTTATATACAGGTATTCTTCATTTTTCTCCTCAGTCAAATTGGAAACAGTGGAATATTTACCTTCCATAAAATCTTTCATATGCTTTTGTTGTTCAGAAACAATTGTCATGTCTAATAAAGATGCATATGATTTAATGTTAGCCAATTGTTTAAAAATATTATATTTTTATGAAGAATATGTGGATTAAATCACCTCCAAACTCTTAGTACCCTTGGTGATTTGAGGATTAGTTTGATGAGAGGATGTGCTTGGAGCAAAAGTGGTTTTAGGAGGACCACCTTTGTTCTTGTTTTGATAATATTTATTTCTAGTATCAACCATTATTACATCCTCTTCAGAGTCCCAATCTAATGTGGTGATCGTTGTATCAAATCTTTATATCCTAATTATCCTCACAGAAATTACACCAATTTCTTGAGATTATTTCCTTAGGTTGAAAACTATCATTTTGATTTCTCAAGGAAACTTGGGTAGAGATTTCTGCAGAAGTATAAGTCACACCCTTTCTCTCAAAATCAATCATTTTGTTGCTCATATCCTGTATAAGTTGTAACATTATTGACATATCAGTTTGTTCGACATAATCCTCAACAAGGAGACTTGTTCTTGTCAACTTATCCTCAAAATATAAACAAGTTTGCAATCCAGGTACCAGCCTATTAGCATTTTTTTATAACATATGGCGACAAGAATATGGAAATGCATTATAATAATGCATTGAAGTAGCTTGATTATGTGATTGAATGATTTCTAGGATCTGATTATATAATTTAGTGAAATGTAAGTTAAAAGACTTGTTGTTTCACCTTTGTTGTAAACAATATTATTGTAATATTTCAATAAATCCTCTGGACTTTGAGGTTGTCCACAAGTTTAATTAAACCAATAAGATAATTCATCCCAAGTTGAAAATACTTTAGGTGATAATTCGAAAAAAAATAGCAGCAACCTTTCCTTCCAAAGAATTAACGTGTTGGAATAAATGTATTGCTTGATCATTGTTGCAGGATTTGTGTTTGGTTGCACATTATTAAAGTGACTATACATTCTTCTGATTAATGATGAGGAAGAATCATGTGAGGAATTAGGTCCACTAGTATTATCAGAACCAATGGAAGAATTCATCATTATTTTATTGGGAGAAAAAGATATTGATAAACTTGTAACCTTAATCTCAGAATCATATAGCGATCATTGAATCCTTGGTATAAGATTTTCTAGGATTGCCTTCCTTCTTCCAATCTCAAAGAAATGATAAAACTTAGGAGACACACCTCTTGTTCATATTGATGAACGAGATTGGGTGGTCATAATACAACCTTTTAATGAGGAGGTTGAGTATGAGATTTCCTTTGAAAGGCCTCTCTCTTCTCTTGTATTTTAATATCACGAGTGATAACTTCCTAAGAAGGTTCAAGCTTTCACAGGTGAGGTAAGTTTCTAGAATGAAATAAAAAATACTCGAAGTGATAATTCTTGGGTCAGGAAGATGAAACTTAATGTTTAGTCATTGAGGGGTAGGAAAATTCATCAACTGGAAAAATAAAAGAACCAGAGAGAAATGAGAACTCTCCAGTATGGTCATCAAATAAATGTTGATGCAAGGAATGGAAAACCCCTTACTCAAACATTTTCAAATATCCTCAAGTTAAGTGAGATATATGGGATTATAACCCTAGGTTTATAGCCTGTCAAAAATCTCAATCAAACCTCAAGAAATATGATTCTTGGATCTGATGTTATTTTATAAATATGAAATTTGTGTATCTTTTATACAAAATAAACTAAAACAAAGTAGAAAGTTTACTTGCAAAATAAATTTATGAAAATGTGTGGATAAGCAAATGCCAAAAAGTACAAATCTGAAAATCAATATACAATAAGTCTCATAAATTAGAAGAAATCAACAAATAATTTTATCAATATCAATCTAAGTTACAACTGAGTTTATCTTTTCAAACCCGTGTGAGGGCTTGGACTAGTGTTACACTTAGAATTCCAAGATGTTATTTGACTCATACATAGACATCTAATGTAAAAATAATTGAAGACTATAATAGAAAACCGAGTTGGATCAATCCAAGCTACACGTGCATAATTGTTTTGAACTCTAAAAAACTATCATTAATTAGCACTGAAATGACTTCGAAACTTCTAACTAAAACCAAACAAACATTCAAGAAAATGAATGACCTTGGAGCATGTCACCAATCAATGCTTCCTATTCCTTTATTTGTCACCTTCAAAATAACCATGTTATCAACAAGATAACTCAGCTCTAACGAAACTCAGTATGGAATTCACATATAATAATCTCACTTGAGGCTAGATAAAACCTTATCGAAATTGTTACTTCTCTATTTTCTCCTAGGGGACCCCACCTATTATATTTTCTTAATATTTTAAATATATATAGGCTTCACAAATCTTTGTGAGATTTTATAGTAGGTGACAAATTATGATTCAACATTGCAATTATCAAATAATTTGTCAAAATTTAATAGAAAAATATGTCAATTGAAATTTGAACTTATCGTTGTAAAACATTTCATCAAAATGTAATTTTCCTAGTGAAAAAATCATTGCATTTTTTTTTATTATCAAAAGAGACATTGCATAAGAAATAGATATAGGTTTCATATAATAAGGCATTGCCATTGTACTAGAAAACACTTCATCATAAACAATAGTGTTCAATCTGCCATGATTTTTGTTGTGGTAAATAACATCATAATTTTTTTTTATCACATATGTCATTTTACAAGTGAGGGAAGGTGTTTGGCCTCTTGGATTTTGTTTTTTGCCATTATCAAAAGGGTTGAACACCTATTCATAGTGGAAATTAATAGGATACTTTATCATTTTATTGTGTCATTTGAATTCCCTTCTATTACACATTAGTTGTGAGGATTGGTTTGCCGTAGAAAATAATATTTAATATGCCATGATCCTTGTGCCAGAGAGGACATCCAAGGAGGCAGTGGCTCCCTACTAACATAATGGTTGACTAGTTCCAGGGTGATTATGCTTGCTTTCTCAACCTTCTCCTCCCTCCTCTAAGTGGCCTATGTGGAAAATTGTTGTAGCAAATATTTGGTACTACACCACATTCAACGTAGGAAATATATTGTTGTAAAATCAATTGAAAATAATGTCATACTTCTCATTGTCTCTAGTCTTGAAACTTTTTTTAAAAATTTATGTGGAGTAAGTGTTGGCAACTCAACATATTTTTTTAACTTTTCATATCAATTAAATGATCTGTAGCTACCTAACTAGGGGTCACACTTTTTTCTGTTCTTCATAAGCATTTTTTCGAAATGACAGTTGTAAGTAGTCGCTTTTCCCTATTGTTTTTTTTATGCTTCCTTCATGATTGAAAGCATGAAAACTTGCGACTGTATTACCATTCTGTTTGAAAATTTATTAAAGGAAAATTGTTTCTATAGTTTATTAATGAAGCCTTGTTCCTTGCTATGAAGACTATTCTATTTGTTTCGATTCCTTGAACACCAAGCATGCTTAGAGATTGATAGTTATATCAACAAAGGACCTTTTTGATTTGAGCATTGGTGTGGTTTTATTTTGTTTGATTCTTGGTTATATGTTTCCTCATTACTAGGTTTTTGATTTTTGATTTTCAACCTCCCAAACCATATGATCAAACCCACTATGTCTCGAACTTATTTCCTTTTAATGCTCTGGTCCTGGCTTGTACTTTCTGAAAGGTGGCAATATGATTTGCAGTCAGCCATCATTTCCAAGACTGGTCTTGGGCTTTGCAAACCCTCTTCACATGCATTTCAATTAACACCCATCTTATCGTTATGAGTTTTCTACTCATATGCCATTCACTGTTGGTGTTTCTCAGGCTCGGGGTATGGCTCCTATTGTTAGAGTCGAACCTAATGGCATTCAAACTTTGCTCTTATATGACGATGCTAGAGAGGATCCTGAGAGTAATGGTTGGCTCGTTTTCCTCAGCAAATTCTAGGGTTTCAATCTACAAACTGCCAAGGAATTCACTCTCTCCTTCGATGGGTGTAGAGCTAAGGTGGGTGATGTTCAACTCGAGGTTACAAAGGATTTCTTGAGCCAAGCTATAGGACTCCCTGTGAGCGGTCAAAGGTGGTTCAAAAATGCAAAGGTGGAAGAAGTTCCTTGGACTCTTCTCTTTACATCTCGGAAGATAAAAGGATGTGACAAAGGTATGCCCATCTCCTTACTAAAAGCTTGATGGCACGGTCTACTTATTGTATTGAAACAATTTGTCACCTGTGAAGGACGTTTTGGTCTTGTGTTTCTTTATCATCTGCGTTTGTTTATGATTTTTATGGGGTTTCCCTTGAACAATATGTATTATTTATTGAGGAGCCTTTATAAAATGGGCAAAAGGTATAGAAATCAATGATCAAACTTGAGCCTCTTCCATCATGGCTTAGTAAAAATATTTCTTGTGCATCAATTACAATTGCATAACAATAATTGGGACTCATTTTTAATCAGAAATGGTTTCTCTAATCCCAATGTTGAAGAGATCAACAAGTCTATAATTGAAGAAACCCTAATCTACCCTACAACACCCCTCTCACCTACCCAGGCCTGTGTCTCAACCTCCTACAACAAACCCTTACTTGATCCAAAGGTTATTAAGTAGACCTATGGGCAAGATGCACATCTTAATGACTCTATTGAAAATTTAAATAAATCTACAGGCAAGATATCTAAAAGCAATGCTAATATAAATTTTAAGAACAAGAGAGTCGGGAGGTTGATTTCAAGGAGGCTTAGTAACAAGTCAAACCCTCATGCGAGCTCAATCAGCATGATCAAGGTCCATGAGAGTTCGGACTCCAAAATTGATAGGTTCCTCGCTGAAGAAGACCCTCTTTCATTTGAGCCACACCTCAATTGACCCTACAACTTTGTGGACAATTTACTTCC
>ML787388.1:587206-598506 GCA_009831015.1 Picea engelmannii | reverse complement strand
ATAGCAGATCATCAGTTTAGTGTTTTGATAGATCTAGGAGCTACTGGGAGTTTTCTATCTAGTGTTTCGCTTAAAAGAATTAAGGTGAAGGTAGTCAAACAAGATGAGTTTAGACATGTAGAAATGGCATGTGTTTCCAAGCAAAAAGTTGGAGGAAATGTTAAGGATTGTAACATTAAATTGGGTGATTTCGTCGCAAATGTAACCCTTTATGTCACAACATTGGGATCCTATGAAATTGTGATTGGAATGGATTGGTTAGAATCGCACGATACGATACTTAACTATAACGCGAAGAGATTAATTTTAATTGATGATTTGGGATAAAGTAGAGTAATTGTAGGGAGAAACTGAGTATCGCTAAGATTTATTTCTTCCCTACAATTACAGAAAAACATGCGCAAGGGATGTAAGTTGTACATCATATTAGTGATTAATGAAAAAGGTGACACTGAAATATTGGAAGACTTTCTAGTAGTGTCGAAGTTTGTTGATGTTTTTCCTGAAGAACTATCGGATTTACCATCGAATAGAGAATTGGAATTTACTATAGATATAAAACATGAAACTAAACCAATTGCAAGAACACCTTATTGGATGTCGACGCCTAATTTGCAAGAGTTAAATATGCAATTGAAAGAGTTATTATATTTGGGACTTATACACCCAAGTGCATCACTGTGGGGTGCACCAGTAATTTTTGCAAGAAAGAAGGATGGATCGTGGAGGTTTTGCATTGACTATCATCAATTAAACAAGGGCACAATCAAGAATTAATACCCGTTACCGAGAATTGATTACTTATTTGATCAAATGAAGGGAGTGACAGTGTTTTCAAAGATTGATTTGAGATCAGGGTATCATCGATTGTGAATCAAAGAGGAAAACATTCCTAAAACAACGTTTAAAACAAGATTCGAACATTATGAATTTATTGTATTACCATTTGGATTGACAAATGTCCCTAGTTTTTTCATGAATTTAATGAATGGGGTATTCTACGAGTAATTGGACAAGTTCGTTCAGGTATTTATTGATGATATATTAATTTACTCTAAAATGAAAGAAGAGCACGAAGAACATCTGAAATTAGTTTTACAGTGTTTAAGAGAAAACAATTTGTACAAAAAGTTGTCGAAGTGTTATTTTTATCAGACGAAGATTCACTATTTGGGACATATTATTTATAGAGAAGGTATCATTGTGGATCCAACAAAGGTAGAGGCTATTATGGAATGGATAGCACCAACGAACATGAAATAGGTACATAGTTTTATGGGATTAGCAGGTTACTATCGACGCTTTGTCGAACGATTTTCAAAAATAGTGTAAGGTAGCTAGAGAGGTAGTTGGGGGGCCCAGAGGGTCCATAGTGATAATAGTGGAGGCCATTCAATGTAAGGTGGACTAGGTCCACTATATTATTAAATAAGGCCCACTATGGTAGTTAGATATAATAAATGGGTAGTTAGATATAATGAATGTAAGAGGACTTCTTAGAAGGTTCTACTTCTAGAAGATTCCTCCTCTAGAATGTTCTTAGGTGATGGTAGCACTATATAAAGAGGTTCAAGCAATGTAATGGGACATGAAGAGAATTATTGTATTTGGAGCGGTAGCTCAATAGGAGGATGCCCCCTCGAAGAGGCAACTGAACAGGAGAGGATCCCTTCCATAATAGGATCCATTGTATGGTGTTGCCCTACATCAAGGGTTTGGTAATAATATAGTGTCGTTTCTTCTATCTTGCTCTGTGGATCTACTGTGTATTCAGTATTTGTGGTAATTACATTTTTAGATCTATTCAGGTTCTTAACAAATAGAAAACCCAATCACGGAGTTTCAAAAGAAGAATAAGAAATTTGTATGGTTAGAGAAATGCGTTGTATCATTTTAGAAGCTTAAAGAATTACTAACAAAAACACCAATATTGAAATTTCTGGATATGGACAAGGAATTCTCGGTTGTTAGTTGTATAATGAATGTACATGGAATCAAGTTGAA
Source organism: Picea engelmannii (assembly GCA_009831015.1). Classification (NCBI taxonomy): domain Eukaryota; kingdom Viridiplantae; phylum Streptophyta; class Pinopsida; order Pinales; family Pinaceae; genus Picea; species Picea engelmannii. The sequence continues at coordinate 596,502 of ML787388.1, read as the reverse complement.
GTTGACATATAGTATTTAGGTTATTGATATGTACATAAATGATTGTATAATTGTTATTATTAATGAACTACTGATTATATAATGATTATATAATGAGTGTGCAGAATCATGTTGAATTTGAGAGTAAATTTTTTGGTTATATTATATGAAAATTCTACCTTACTAGGAAAATGGATTATACTCAACTTTGTATACAATGATAGCTTGATTCTCATATATATTAAAAATGTACAATATCATTCTTTTAAAATCGAATGGTATTTCCCATTATTTACGCTATGATGATTAAATTCCTATAAAAATGTGTATAGAATGAATGCAGAACGTCTTTTAATCATTATGATTATAAGTGAAAGGTTGAACCGTAAGTCTCATGTTGTCTCCTCGTTGATAATTATCTTTGTGTTGATTCCCTTCCTCTGTAACCAAATTTTAATCTCTGATGTAATCGTAACTCTTGGTTAAAAGCTGTGAGTTAATTGTGACTAATCAGATTAAATTTATATATTGAGAAGAGTGTGTAGCATGAAATTATAGTAGCGGACTCAAGTGTTAATCTCTTATAATCTAGTTGTTATCTTAGTAGATATGGTTACTTTAGTCGACTTTTTTTTTTTAGGTTATGTTTTAAAAAATAACAATAATAATAATTGTGTCTTAGAGAAAGCATTGTAAATTAATTTATTAGACAGTTTTAGATAGATGTTTTTTATTGTTAATGATCGATATTAAAGTTTTAAGAAATTAAAGAATTAAATGATTATAGTAAAGATTTTATTGAAATAAAATTTTACTTGTATTCTAGTATAAGTGAATTATGGCACAAGTTATGATTGTCAATGTAAAGTAGATAAAGTGTTCTTTTTATATTTCTTATGTGTTACTAAATTAGATTTTTAGTGTATCAATTGAGCAATCTAAGTAAAATAATAAAGTAAAATAATAGATGCGTAAACTTGTATACTTTATTGCGCCATGAGAGTGATTTCCTTGACACTCAATGTTAGACATTTAAGTAGTTGATGAATTGATTTTGCAGATTGAGTAAATTAAGATTTAAGCCAACTAACCAAAAATGATGTTGAACTTGGATGCTTGAAAAAAAAATATACGTTTTTGTCTTCCATACTCTTGTGGATAAGTAAAGGGGAAATGTTACACTAACCCATTATTTGAAGGTTAGACTATTTCAGCCTCTTTGAAGTAATATATTTCAAATGACCCCAATAGTTCATTGGGGATTTAAAAGAACATATTTTGAGAGTCATGGATGAACCATCAGGCCTCTTTGAAAGAACATATTTCAAAAGCTCCCAATGAACCACCATGCCTCCTCAAAATATTGATAGAATATATTTAAAAGGCCCCAATGAACCATTGTAGACTCCACAAAAGATCAATAGAACGTATTTTGAAAGGCCTCGATGAACCATCGAGCCTCCTCAAAAGATCAATAAAACATATTTAGAAATTCCTCGATGAACCATCGAACCTCTTGAAAAGACAATATTTTGAAAGGCCATGATCAACCATCCGACCTCCTTAAAAGATAAAAAGATAATATTACAAAAGGCCTCAATGAAACATTGGCCATTTTTGAAAGATCATATTTCCAAAAGGCCCCAATGAACCATTGTGCCTCCTTGAAAGAAAGAAAGAACATATTTTGAGTGGCATTGATGAACCATTGAGCCTTCTTTAAATATCAAAGGAACTTCTTTCGAAAGGCCAGAACGAACCATCGAGTCTCCTCAAAAGATCAAAAGAACATCTTTTGAAATACCTCAATTAATAATCAAGCCTTTTCATAATATCACCTTTTTATAGCCATGATGAACCATCAGGCCTCCTCAAAAGATTGAAAGAACATTCAAAAGGCATTGATGAACCATCAAGCCCCCTCAAAATAAAATATTTCGATGTGTCGCATTGAACCATCAGGCCTCCTCAAAATATGGAACCTCTTTCAAAATATTCATTTGACGTAAAATTCATTGGGCCTCTTTGAAATTACTTCTTTCAATGTATAAATTTCAAAGTTCAAATTATCCACCATTCAAAGTTATTATTTTGAACTCAGAAGAAGGTATGAAATAAAAACTTGGAGGCTTCAAATGTCATAAGAACTCAGAATTCTCGAAGGCCATTCAAAGGTTATTCTCTATGATTGTTTTTGTCCTGTAGCCATGCCATCATACATGAACATAGAACTACTTTATCCTCAATAATTTGAATATGAATGCACAATTAGATATTGAATCTAAATAACTTTAAAGATATACAAATTCCATAAAGAAATGTATTTAATCATTACAACAAGATAACATGCAACATTAGGCATTCATGGATTCTATTCCAATTCAAACATAATATGCAATGATTTCTTAAAAATATCATAATAGAACAAAAGTACACACCATGTACATAATGTGATCATGGAGCACAACTCCAAGATACATAAGTTACACATTATATGTACATTTAGGCCCATATATGTCCCACCTTGGGGTCATATCATATACATTTAGCCATATATATGTCCCCCCTTGGGTCATAACATAGTACCCTCCTAAAAAAATATTTTTTCTCAAAGATTTGCAATTAAAGGATTCACATGTGATGAAACCAAGTAATATGATTTTATTTTGTTCCTTCTTTCTTCATTCCATTGTTGATGATCTATCCATCCAAAATCAATTATTTTCGGTCTTAACATTTGGTGTTTGGTTGTTGCATAATTTTCTTTCCTTTGATTCCATGTATTTTTGTTGCAGCTTCTCCAATCTGTGGTGGTTGTTGGTCTTTGATAATATCTCGTTGAAGAGTGTTTATTTGATGTGTTTTTCCATTCGTATTGACAAGTATTCCATATTCTTCCTTCATAATGTTGATATCGACCTTTTTGTCTTCCTTGAAATGTTTCCTGGTAATGAGGGTGTTGATATGGTTCCACTTTTAATGGTTTTTCTTCACTATGCATGTGCATTTCATCTAAATTATTTTCAGAGACAACATATTCCTCTATCTTCCTTGTTTTCTCTTTGATTGATCTATCCTTGGAGATAATACCATCATATTTGGCATGTACATCCTCTAGATAGAGTTCAACTTCTTCAAGTATCTTTTGGTGACCTTCTTGAATCTTGTCTTCTTTCTCCTTTTGAAGCTACAATGTCACCCCATTTATCAAATTATGACGTATTTCTTCAATTCTGGATTGCATTTTTTATTTTACCTCATCAGTATTTAGGGATTCCTCAACCTTCTTACAAATTTTATCTTCAAGTCTTTTGGTAGATTTTTCATCCAATATCCTTGTTTCTTCTTGATTTTAAGCATTCTTTTTTTTTTCTTTCAATCTCTTAGCCTCATACAATATTTTTTTATTATGAATTCATAATATACATATATCTTCATCTTTGTTTTTCAAATCTTCCCTTCACTCATATTTTTCCCACTTGCATTTGCTAGCATTTTCTTGCTTTAAGTCCTTAACCTCCTTAATGAGTGACTCATTAAGGAATAGTATCTTAGATAGTTCCTCACCCTTCTTCTTAATCTCTTCCTTTTCTTCTTTTAATTCATCTTGAATTATATACATGTCCTCCATATGTGTATCCTTAATCCATTTATTTGAGAAGAGTTCTTCAAATTTTTCCCATGTGCAATGTCATATAGTATCTTGATCAATACTCATCCACCACTTCAAATATTCACCAAAAAAATAATTTATTTCCCTTGAAGGAGTCAAATCATATTATTTTACCAACCTCAACCATTCCATAGGATTGATTTTGTCTTTATCTTCATCTCTTGTAAATTTAGGTATTTCCATTGATTCTTAATTGAGGTATAACCCCAACCCTTAACTTACAACCTTGATATATTAAGTATAATTATCTAAAATAGTTATAATCATTGTTCTCATATAATATTATAAGTCTCGTCTTTCCAATGGCTTTCGAATCAACTCAATCGAGCATTCCAATAAAAAATTATGATAGTTTTAAGTGAACATACCTTTGAAACCCTAATTTGGATTTTGTCCTCCTAGCCGACCTTCCTTCTGATGTATCTTTGTAATTTCGGCCCTTTTGAGTCTAAAATTGCGACCTGTAGTGCTATGAAATGTGTTCTTTGCAATTCCACAGGTTTGATCAAAATTGGATGTGCCAAGTTGAAGTTATGGTAACTTCCCTACACCTTGCTGATTTTTGTCCTTTCAAGGAGATCGAACTTGTACAGTGTTCCACATGCACAATATTTTATATTTTATTCTAAAAATTGAACCAGAAATAATAAATTCTATCCTCTTTACAATTCAATTGGTTTCATATAATTTGGAGCCTCTATGAAGAAGATATGATTATTTTACCTAGAACACATGTTTGAGACTAGTCAATAGGACTAGTCAAATACCTTATCTTCCACAGAGTGTATCTCTGCAATTATGATGACCCGGAAGATGAAATGTTTCCCATAGATACCCTGATATGTCCTCTAAATAAAATACAATTCTCTCCTTTTGAAGTGGCTCCAAGAAAAATTTATAACAAAAATTACAAAATAATTGTATTGAGGAAGAAAAACCCTAGGATCAGTGCTCTAATTCCAAATGTAATTATCCAAATGCTTAAAAATATCACAATAGAACAGAAGTACACACCATGTATAGAATTTGAGAGTGCCGCACAACTCCAATATAGATCATTTACACAATAACTCTTTAAATAATAGGGGAACCCCCTCCAAATAACCAAATACCTTCCTTCATCCCCATTCACAACTCCTCAATAATGAATACATGATCTCTTATATATATATTCACACTTGCACATGAGGCACCTTTTAATACTAGGACGGCCTTCTTACATATATATTTACACATTACATGTACATTTAGGCCCATATATGTCCCCCCTTGGGGTCATATCATATACATTTAGCCATGTATATGGCCCCGCTTGGGTCATAACATAATCCAACATAACTCAACTTTAGAATTATAAAAAGGAATTTAATATATATATGGAACACTTATCTTTGAAAAATCTAGTCCAAGGAATTTTCCACCCAACCATAAGAAATCCTCTGTGGATGTCATCCCCAATCTAGGCTATGAGGCCACTAGGGTGAAGGAAATGGGATATGGACACTCAATTCACTCACCCAACCCAATTTATCTTAGGTTTATCCAAGATGTTAAACACAGAACTCTCCATGTAACCTTATAACCAGCCCAACCATGACACTCCCTTCACTACCCCACGCAACACCGGGGATATACTCCTTTTATGCCAAATAGTCCATCATGCTTACTACAAGGCCTTTCCTTTCTCTACTCAATAGTCCATCAAGAAATAATTCCCCCTCTTTAGTGTTCTCCTTTATACTCCTTTATATTCCTTTGAATCCTTCCATATTTATTCTTAGATTAATCATATTTCCTTCCTCAACCCTATCTAGTCATATACCGGTTCAAAACATAATCTTCCACATGAGACCATAGCTCCATAACTCATAGGTGCATGGGTATCGGGAATAATTCAACTAGTTACTCAAGGAAAATTGGAATGATCGTGTGTAGCATGGGAATGCCTAAGTTAATGAATAAAAATATGAATCCTCCTCCAATGAGAATATTTAATTCAAATCTTCATGGGGGGAGGAACAAAGAAAGAGATGGTTCAAATCCCTAGAGCGATGGAGTCTCTTACAGTCCTCATGACTTGCCCTCAACACTCATTCTCTCATAACTATGGAAGGTGAACTTCCCCAATTTTTAATAAGGAATATGGTGAAAATATGAAGGTTAGGATATTTAGACAACCTAATATTATTTATGATTATTTATCATCCCCTTGGGGAGCCTTTAATATTCCCTTCTGGTGGACTCATATCCCCTCCCATGCTCTTAGAAGATAGTTTTTGATACTCATACTAATTTTGGAAATAATATTTACATATCTTTAGTATTCCATGGAAAACCTGCCCCATGGTATATTGAAATCATATTTATTGAATTACATGCCTAGACCTTCAATAGTTAGGTCTTGTCCTTGAGCTTCGCACTAGGAATTCATACAATATATTTACATCATTTACACATGGGTCCATTCATATAACTTTACTATTGTCATTATATCCATTCAATTACAATTTTATCCAAAACATTCAAAGGATCAAAACTAAGTTATTACATTCCCCTCCCCCTTGGGGTTGTGTTGTCCTTAGAGAAACTTGTTATCAAACAAAAATAGATATGCAACCTCCATGGCCTTATTTATGTAAGGTACCAAATGTAATATAATATGAATAAATATAAATATTTAGTAAATATCAATTGAACAACAAAATATTGAGAAAAGGAATACCATAAATAATACATATATTCAAAGAAAGCAATGTTCACTTTCCTCTTCGAGGGGACAACCTCCAACAGAGAAGATATCGATTACAATAAATCTCAAGACAAAGATTTATCATGCCTCATACACGTCTTTATACTAATTCTATCTTCTAAAGAACATTCTAGAGGAATATGTTTCTACAAGTGGAAGCTTCTATTAGGTCTTCTCACATTGACTTGTTCACATTTATTAAATCCTTTATTACATGAAAAATATATTATTCTATCTGTGTGAGGGGTTAGGGAGGTTAGGTCCATAACACTCTATCTCCTACACAACATCATATATACCAAGGTGATTCCATTGAAAATTTACCTATGTGATGTCTTGGTTTCAGATAAAAGTCTCTTCCATGTCAAGGATGCACAAGGTATATGTCTAGAACTCTTCCTCTACTTCCACCTAGATCACAACCCAATCAGTCACATGGTTAGGATATTGTACTTATTTCTTAAATAGAGGAACATAGAAAACAACATGATATTTAATATTAGTAGGCAACACAATTTTATATGCAATTGGTATTATCATATATAGGATCTCAAATTGCCCACAATCACAAGGTGCCAATTCAGCACAACTTCCAAGCTTCAAAGGACTTTTCCTCAGTTTCACATTGAGGTAAAAATGATCCCCAATTTTAAATTCTATGTTGAACCTTGTTCTTATATGTTATGTACTAGATACCCTATATAGCATAAAAATAGAAAGAGTAAGTATGTTCCTTGAGAAAGATAGAGAGTCAATGGATAAGTAGCATCTTTGCTAGGGCAACCTCCTTTTACAATATATCAAATGCATAAGGTAATATGCTCATTCAAATGAATATACTTTATTATAAATAGGAGATAAAGTGGGAATGATGTATATGACCTAATTATAACTAATATACTAATAACTAATGAGGGTTAGTACCCTGGCATATCCCCCCTCTTTAAAAACAAAATTCCCTCAAATCTTGTAATTGAGGGTGTTTATTACAGAGGCATGTTCTTCCACTTTATTAGGTATTCCATAATGGTTCTATTATGAAGAGAAGGAGAACATTGATCTATAATTTTTTATGCTTCAATAAACTTTCCTTCTTAGTCTAATTATGGAAGTTTAGTCTATATTGGCACAATCTATCCCAAAACCGTTTTTTGTAAAGAGACATGGAAAACTTATGAATGTGAGAGGAAGGTAAATCCAACTCATCATCCACTTATCTAATCTACTAGATAATCTTGTAGGGTCCATAAAATTTTGGATCTAGTTTCTAATTTTATTTTTTTTGTTTCAGAGTGGATTGTTTATAATGTTGAAATACCCAATCCCCCACCTCAAATTGTCTTTCACTTTGTTGATCTTCTTGTTGTTTCATCCTCTTTTGATCCATTTGAAGGTTTTCTTTAGTAATATGCAAATTTTCTTTATTTGTTTCCATATGTGAGTCTATTGCATGTACCTTGGAATGGTCCTATGAAAACGATGTGATACTAGGATATCGATATCATAAAGAGCTTCAAATGGATACGTGTTAGTAGTTGTGTGATAGGTGGTACTATACCACCATTCTACTAGAGCAAGCCACTTGACCCATTGACATGAATATGGCCTCTTTTGAATTCCATCGATGATGATGTTACTCAACTCTGCTAAATTGGGAATATACATTATGTTCTTGTAAATAATAATTCCATCATCACTTAGGTGTCCATAACCTTCATAATTTTTCTCTACTTCTCTTTTTACAATCCATCTTTCACATGGAAATAATTTTTATCAATATAACTCTATCATTGTGACCTTCAAATTATATTTTCAAATGTTGATTTTCACCACATGCATCACATGCATTTTCCTTATTAGGGTGTCTACAACCCTATTCTCTTTCCCTTTTATGTGTTGTATCTAGAAACTACACTCACAAAGGAATCCAAACCATCTTTCTTTCCTAGAATTCAAGTTTGGCTACGCAAACAAATATTTTAGTCCATTATGACTTCTTATTAGTATTCACTTCCTACCCATCAAGTAGTGGCCACATCTTCAATGCATGTACTACAATAGCTACAAGTTCTAGATCACGATTAACATAGTTTCTCTCATGTTATTTCATATTTGTCAATTCATAACACACCACATCATCATATTGTATGAGAACTCCATTGATTCCTTCCCTTTGTGTGCCTATGCACACAAAAAAATCTCTTTTTAGATATACATCTTCAAAATGGGTGCACCAGTGAGGAATATTTTCAATTGTCAAAAACTTTCCTCACGTTGCTAGGTCCACTCAAACTTCTTTCCTTTCTTTTCGGAGGAATGTATTGGGTGTGAAATCTTATAGAATCCTTCAATGAATCTTCAACAATAACTAGCAAGACCGGTGAAATATCTCACATCTAGAACATACTTTGGGGTGAGCTAGTTCACTATGGCCTTAATCTTTTCTAGATCCATAGATAGCCTTTTTTTAAATAATGAGACCCAAATAATGAATCATCTTATGATAAAAGTCATATTTCCTAATTTTTGGATACACATTGTGTTCTCTCAACACTTTCAAAATAATTTACAAATTTTCCTCATGCTCTTCTTCAAACTTTGAGTAGACTAGTTTGTCATCAAGGAAAACAAGTACAAAAGGTATTTGTTGAAGACACCACTCATGAGGCACATAAATGTAGAAGTCTCATTAGTGAGATCAAATGGCACCACTAAAAATTCATAGTGACCATACCTTGTTTAGAAGGATGTTTTGTGAATGTCTTCTTCCTTGATTCTAACTTGATGATATCTTGATCTCAAATCAATTTTCAAGAATATCATTGTTCCTCTTATTTGGTCAAATAAATCATCAATTCAAGGTAATTTTTCTTCAATATTACTTTGTTTAATTTC
>ML787388.1:567378-587106 GCA_009831015.1 Picea engelmannii | reverse complement strand
GTTGAACCCTCATGCGAGCTCAATCAGCATGATCAAGGTCCATGAGAGTTCGGACTCCAAAATTGATAGGTTCCTCGCTGAAGAAGACCCTCTTTCATTTGAGCCACACCTCAATTGACCCTACAACTTTGTGGACAATTTACCTCCCTGTCTGAAACATAATGCAAAGTTTCCTGGTATTAAATTGGGTAATGAATCTATTGTCCATGTGGAAGATGCTCCGGTTCACAATCATGTTTGTTCCAAAGAGACCGTCGCTCAGTCGAAGTGTGAAGTTTGTCGTTTCTGGATCGATAAATACTACACTGATGTACCCATCCTACAGTCACAGGTTAAGACTCTCACTGATCAGACTAATGCCTTAACTAATAAAAACAATAGGCTCGAGTCTCTCTTTCAAGGAAAAGAGAAACGTATGAAGACTACAGGGTATGTAATATTTAAGAATGTTGAGGCTGCAACAACCATAGTAAATTCAAATATTGTCTGATACGATTTGATCTTACAGTTGGAGGTATGATCCTTTTATCTTAAAATAGGATTATTTGTTAAAACTAGATTGCTTTGTTCTTTCAATAAATTAAATTTCATTTACTAAAATAACTAGCTACATAATCACAAGATTTTGTAGCCAGTTATGTTAATTCGAAATTTGTAAATTAATGGTTGAATATGTATCTAAATCTTTCTATTTTTCCTTTTACTTTCATGATATTTAGGAGTTCATGGTTACAAATTGATCTGAGGTATCTTTGAGACTTGCTAGTCATATCTTTGATACATTTTGTATGAACATAAATAAACATTTGTTAGCTTTAGAGGATTTAGTATGATCTGGGTGGTTGTATCCCCCTTTTATTCTTGTAATCAATATCTGATCTTAGAAGAGGAAACAATTACTTTTCTGAAGGCTTTATAAACCCATTATTTTTTGTAATCTAGACAGCTTGGCCTAGGGCTAGTTGTGAACAAGCTTATACTCGAATTTGGACATAACATATGTTTACATTTCTGCCTTAGCTATTTGTAAATGTTGTTGTTGTCTATAATTTGTTCATCTTGATCATTTGATGACTACTGATAGCTTTCGTCTTCACAGATTATTATGTCATCAAGATAGTTTTTCTTTCACAGTTCACAATTTTATGCTTCAGTTGTATGAAAATAGTGAATGATCATTCAATTCGTATTATAAGGTTTACCTTAAACATTTTGACTGATTAAATGCAAACTGTAACCGTCGGATTTATCTTATGCGTTATTACTTGCAGTCTATTATATCACAATTATTATTTTGCGTCCTATTGTTTTATCAATTAAATACACCAGTCAATGTACAGTTTGGTGTTTATTCCAAATACTGTGAAGAAGCACAGTAGATTTATCTCATGGATGGACTGATGTACGATTTATACAAACAGTTGGATGCATACTCTTCAAGTGATTAATAGGTTAGTCTGCTCCTTTTTATTTGCTTATTTATTATAGAAATTCTTATATGTAATATAATTTTCACTGTCTACATCTTTCTGTTTAAATAGTAGTTTGATATTTGATCTTACATATGCATATAGATTAAAAAAAAACCAAAAAGAAATAGTACCTTTTGCTTTCTTTATCTACTTTCATCAAAAGAACCATTTTTACATTTGATTTTTTATGAGTTCAAATTAAAACTCATAATTTGTAAATCTTGTATATATAAATTAGATAAACGAACCTATCATATAAATGTTATTTAAATAAGTTGTATATATATATATATATATATATTAGTAATTAGTAATTAGTGAGTTATTTTGTTTCTTTGTTTCACTTATTTGTTTCTTTTAGGATTTTAGATTGGCCAACAGAGCCGTTAAACCCATCAGAGTGAGTCAATCCAAACAGCTTGGGTTAATTAGACAACCTCGGACCAGACTCGCTCTTCCAGTTGACGAGCGGTCATTTTCGTCCGTCAACAGTAAGCTATATAGAAAACAAAACACATAATCAAATTATTGTTTCTGGTACAATTCCAACTAGAACCTGACAACCAATCATTGTTCCACTCATAACTTGACCATGACCCAATATCATGTGCCCACCCCCAATGTATCCTTATTGAGAGAGAAGGCTATTTTTTATGCCTTTTTTATTACCCTTAATCTTTGAGGTTTCTTGATTCTTTTATATTCGAGCAAATTCTCATTGTGTGAGTCATAGACCACACATAAGGCCTTATTTATCCCTATCGAGTTACTTTAAATAAACCATCATCCAACATTAGGCTATTGGTCCTAACTCAAAAAACTTATCGAGCCTAATCTAAATATTTTCCCTAACTGTAACATCTAGATTTCATCGACCACATTTCATAACACTAATTATTCTTTGAGGACACTTGCGTGCAAGTGATCTAGTTAAAACATGATGCTTTATGATTATTTGTTTTTGTTTATGAATTTATGCTATGATTGAGTATCGAAAAGTGATATGTTATTAATATTGATATATAGCACTGACATGTATTATGATGAGGTTTCCTAAGTGTGCAGGAAACGTGACATGATGAGGATGTTGACGACATCGACGAACTTCCTTGGACTCCAGATTGAGTCAGGGAGTGGACTATTGACTTTGATTATGAGTACTTGTGTTATTACGCATATGTTATGATGATGATTCAATTATGGATTTCATGTATATGAGTTATTAATATTATCTTTTTTAGTGGATGCAAGCATAGTGACGCTTGTTAATCTGACTCACATATGGATTAAATGGGTCATATACATATATCAGGCAGATGAGGGAAAGGTGCGGTAGAGTCCATGTCACAACCCACTAGCACTCACGCCGGGACATGAACTGAAGGTTAACGACTACCTTGTTCCTAAGAGGTTCAAAATATCGTGAGGTCATACTGAGACAGCCACTCATGAGGATTTATGAGGGGCGCGCAATAAGGTGGATTTCTTATTCCTCAGTAAGACCTCAGTCTCACACAAGGTCGACAAGTGGAGTATTGAATCCAAGCGCTTGACAACTTCCAAACTAAGTCATTTGGCGAGTCACAACCTTGATGCATGTAGGTGTGTCTTGAAGGAAACGTCGCATGAATAAATTAATGAATTAATAGAAATCTAGAAGACCCTAGAGAATAAAACAATTACTTAAAACTAATAGAAAAGAGAATGTAAATTCAGATCATTTTATTTAATTTATGAAAGGGAACATAATAAAAACCCAAGTCTAAATTGTGTATGCCTAAGAAAGTTATATAAATGAGTTAAAGGAAATTTTAGACTAATAAAAACTAGTAAAGGGAGAATAAGAATAAAAATTAAGACATATGCACAATGTGTGCATGGAATTAATAAAAGGAATTTTAATTAAAATAAATTATTTTCTTGAGAGAACGGGTTGTCAACATAGAGTTAGAACCCTAAGTCAATCTAGACTCTAAAAGCCTAACAAAGAGAATATCATAATCAAACTCCAACTTTAAATTAGTTAGGAGACACAATAAATGAGAAATTGGGGAACTAAAGGACAACTAGGAGAAAATCTAAAAACTAATTGTGGGTGTGAGGGAAATTGCTTATTTTATTTAAATAAAAGATATTAAAACATGTCCAACTTGGGGAAAGTGTGACATGTGTTGGGGTGAATAATCTTTAATTTAATTATTAAAAATTAGTTAATTGTGCATGAAAAGACAAGTGTCAAGCTAAATATTTTTATAAAAGAAAGGTGAGAAAGAAGGAAATGACCATATTTTTGGATGAGTGAAATGTTGTTGAAATTTCTATTGACTAAGTTTACTTGTGTGAGTTGGGATACAAGCTTTGTGCAAGAGGTGAAAGCCTCTCCTTGCGAGGGTAAGCTTGAGCTAGAATTTGGATCTGAATTTTTGTGTGTGACCCCTTTGCGGCTCGGGGGGCTAAGGGGGAAGAAGAGTACCCATAACATTCACTGGAAGGTACCGATGTAGTTGATTATTATCCAGCGAAGGAGGTACGCAACGAAATCTTTCAAGTTGAATATTATCCACATATCATCAAACTTATGCTTACGTTATTTGATTTGTATAATTATTTATTGTTACATCGACTATTGTTTATATAATGAGTGTACATGGAAGCAAGTTGAAGTTGAGATATAATATTTTGGTTATTGATATGTACATAAGTGATTGTATAATTGTTATTTTTAATGGACTACTGATTGTATAATGAGTGTGCATTAATCATGTTGAATTTGAGACCAAATTTTTTGGTTATTATATATGAAAAATCTACCTTACTAGGCAAATGGATTATACTCAATTTTGTATAATCCATATCTTGATTCTCATATATATTAAAAATGTATAGTATCATTCTTTTAAAATGGAATGGTTTTTCCCATTATTTACGTTATGATAATTAAATAACTATAAAAAAATGTACAGAATGAATGCAGAACATCCCTTAATCATTATGATTAGAAGTTAAAGGTTGAACTGTAAGTAGAATGTTGTCTCCTCTTTAATCATTGTCTTTGTTTCTTTAAATCTCTTCACCTGATGTTTACCTTGTGTTGGGCATATTATGACGATGAATATCCACATCGAATTTTGGTTCCCTTCTTGAGTTATAATATTGGGAGGTTTGGATCAATATGATTACCCTTGGAACTAGACTCTGACTTAGCAGTTTCACATCATAGCAGTTTCATATAGAAGAACTTCCCATGAGTCTTTACAATAATAAGAAGAACATTGGTTAAGATCTGCGAGTTGATTGTGACTAATTAGATTAAATTTATATAAAGAGAAGAGTGTGTAGCACGAAATTATAGTAGCGGACGTCAAGTGTTAATCTCTTATAATCTAGTTGTTATCTTAGTAGATATGGTTACGTTAGTCGACTTTTTTTTGGGCTTATGTTTTACAAAATAATAATAGTAATAATTGTGTCTTAGAGAAAGCATTCTAAATTAATTTATTAGATAGTTTTAGATAGATGTTTTTATTGTTAATGATTGATATTAAAGTTTTAAGAAGTTAAGGAATTAAATGATTATAGTAAATATTTTATTGAAATAAAATGTTTACTTGTATTCTAGTATAAGTGAATTATGGCGCAAGTTGTGATTGTCAACGTAAAGTAGACAGAATGTTTTTTTTATATTTCTTGTGTTAATAAATTAGATTTTTAGTGTATCAATTGTGTAATCTAAGTAAAATAATAAATGCTTAAACTTTTATACCTTATTGCACCACAAGAGTGATTTCCTTGACACTCAGTGTTAGAAATTTAAGTAGTTGATGAACTGATTTTGCAAATTGAGTAAATTAAGAGTTAAACCAACTAAACAAAAATTATGTCGAACTTAGATGCTTGTAAAAAAATCTAATTTATTTTCTTGCATACTCTTGTGGATAAGTAAAGGGGAAATGTTACATATGGTATCAAAGTGGATTCCACTCTACGACATTGGACCCAATATGACTTTCAATGATTATATTTAATTGAAGAAGTATCATTAATATAATTTTAATTTATCGCATGGAAGGTATCATGGTTACAGGATGGAGGATGAGTAGACATCAGGGTGTGGGAGGAAGAGGTATGCTTCCTCTAAGTACATCAACACCCGAGGGATCTACTCCACAAGGAGAAGAGAAAACTACCGAGCAAGAGCAAGATGCAATGTGTGATGTCATGGGTATGATGAGAAATTTTCAGAGGATGTCAGAGGTGCTGATAAATCGCCTTAATCACGATGAGCACAGGGAGTCTATACCTAATGAGGGTTCATATATCTCTATTGTAGTTAGAGTTAGTGTTCATAGAGAACTCTAGATGGTAAAATTTCTCGAGTTCTTGGGTTCCACGGACGGTTTAGTTGTCGAAGCTTGGTTGGAGAATATGGAATTGTGTTTTTCATTGTGTGATTATACTTCCAACATGAAGGTTCACATGGTGGTCTTCCAACTAAAGGGGAGTGCACTTATCTGGTGGAAGACACTCTTACCACAACTGAATATGGTCGTTGAAGATGTGTCATGGGAATTGTTTGAGGAGCAATTCTGAGAGAGGTACCTATCTGAGGATTTTATTGAGTGTCAGCTTAATGAATTCAATGTGTTACGACAGGGTAGTCATACAATACCTGAGTATGAGGCTAGGTTTATGGATTTTCTCAGATATGAACATTGAAAATTTAAAGGTGAACAAGTTTTTTTCTAGTCTCAACTTCAACATTCGTGCTAAGATGAGGATCTTGATGCCTCAAACTTTGCACTATGCAGTACATAAATAATTTATCACCGAGGAGGAATTGAATAGTGGAGGTCAAGGTAGAAATCCCTCCAAGAATACAGGACAAATTCCACATAGAGTGGCGCAACTGCAGACAAATTTTAGACAAATGTTTGGGTATCGTGATACACCTAGAGCACCTATATTCTCTACACCATGTAGACAGACTACCAGTCAGAAGAATCTGTATAGAGCACCACCACAACATTCATGTCATTCTCAGTAGCAACATCAATATAGATATGTTCCACATAACAGATCGAGGCCTCAAAACCCTAGACCAATAGATTATTCCTCTAGAACTAGGAGCATCGGCCTTAAGAACGGATGTTGGAATTGTGGAGAGCCCCACTATCAGAGATATTATCCTATTGAGAAGGAAAGATTTTTCATATCAGTAGGATAGACGACAGTGGGAGATTTGGGAAAGGCCCATAGGATTCATGCAAAGGTGAATAATCGTCAGGACAAACATTAGTCTACAGTGCTCGAGACTTCAGGTATGATAGAAGATCAATAGTTTAGTGTTTTGATAGATCCAGGAGCTATTGAGATTTGTATATCTAGTGTTTCACTTAAAATAATTAAGGTGAAGGAAGTCAAACAATATGAGTTTAGACATGTAGAAATAGCATCTAGTGCCAAGCAAAAAGTTGGAGGAAAAGTTAAGGATTGTAACATTAAATTGGGTGATTTCTTCGAAAATGTAAACCTTTATATCACAACCTTGGGATCTTATGACATTTTGATTGGAGTGGATTGGTTAGAATCACACGACGTAATACTTAAATATAAGATGAAGATATTAATTTTAATTGATGATTTGGGACAAAGTACAGTAATTGTAGGAAGAAACCAAGGAGTATCGCTAAGATTTATTTCTTCCCTACAATTACATAAAAACATGCGCAAGGGATGTAAGTTGTACGCCATATTAGTGCTTACTGAAAAAGGTGACACCGAAATATTGGAAGACTTTCCAGTAGTATCAGAGTTTGTTGATGTTTTTCCTAAAGAACTATCGGGTTTACTACCGAATAGAGAATTGGAATTTACTATATATCTAAAACCTGGAATTGAACCAATTGCAAGAATGCCTTATCAGAAATTAACACCTAAGTTGCAGGAATTAAAGATGCAATTGAAAGAGTTATTATATTTGGGACTTATATGCCCAAGTGTATCACTGTGGGGTGCACCAGTATTTTTTGTAAGAAAGAAGGATGGATCATGGAGGCTTTGCATTGACTATCGTCAATTAAATAAGGCCACGATCAAGAATCAATACCCATTACCGAGAATTGATGACTTATTTGATCAAATGAAGGGAGAGACATTGTTTTCAAAGATTGATTTGAGATCAGGGTATCATCAATTGTGAATCAAAGAGGAATACATTCCTAAAACAATGTTTAAAACAAGATTCATACATTATGAATTTACTTTATTATCGTTTGGATTAACAAATTAGCCCAGTGTTTTCATGAGTTTAATAAATGGGGTATCATGTGAGTACTTGGACAAGTTCGTTCAAGTATTTATTTATGATGTATTAATTTACTCTCAGACAACATAAGAGAATGACAAACATCTGATATTAGTTTTACAGTGTTTAAGAAAAAACAAGTTGTACGGGAAGTTGTCGAAGTGTTATTTTTATCAGACCAAGATTCACTATTTGAGACATATTATTTATGGAGAATATATCGTTGTGGATAAAGCAAAGGTAGATGCTATTATGGAATGGCCAGCACTGACGAACGTGCAAGAGGTATGTAGTTTTATGGGATTAGCAGGTTACTATCGACGCTTCGTCGAAGAATTTTCAAAAATAGCAAACCCAATCACGGAGTTGCAAAAGAAGAATAATAAATTTGTATGGTCAGAGAAAGTTGTTGTAGAATTTCATGAGCTTAAAGAATTGCTAACAACAACACCGATATTTAAAGTTTTGGATATGGACAAGGAATTCTTGGTATGCACTGACGCATACAAGGAAGTGCTAGGTGGAGTACTAATGCAAGAAGGTCGAGTTATCACGTATATTTCAAGGAAACTAAGAATGCATGCAGATAATTACGCAACACACGATTTGGAATTATTAGTGATTGCTTATGCCTTACGAGTTTGGAGACATTACCTTATTGGACGAAAATTCGAGTTGAAAATTGATCACAGTGGATTGCAACACATTTTTACTCAGAGCAACTTGAACGCGCGACAAAGACATTGGTCAAAACTTTTAAGTGAGTATGATTTTGAAATCATGTATATTAAGGGAACAGTTAACAGAGTAATATATGGATTGAGTCAAAGAGCTCACATTTTCTCAGTAATACCCCTAAAGACAAATCTTCGAAAAAAGATTTTGGAATTACAGATTGACGATGACTGGTACAAGGAAGTAAAAGGCAATATTAGAAAAGATACCATGATGATACCTAAATATGAGGGATATTGTTTGGATAGTGATGGGATACTAAGGTATAATGGCAGAATTTGTGTACCACCAAATGACGAATTGAGAAAGTTAATTTTGAACAAAGCTCATCGAGCGGTGTATATGGCTCATCCTAGAGTCACAAAAATGAAGGAAGATATTAAACCACTGTTCTTTTGGAAGGGAATGAAAATTGATATAGTTAACTATGTGGCGAGATATCTCGAATGTCAGCAAGTGAAGGATGAACATAGACACCCAGCTAGATTATTACAACCATGTGTGATTCCTGAATCAAAGTGGAAAGTTATATCGATGGACTTTATAGTTGGATTGTCATTAACAACAAGGAGACACAGTTCTATATTTGTAGTCTTTGACACTTTGATGAAGAGTGTGCATTTTATTCCAGTTCGTACAACGTATCAAGCACTTGAAATAGCTAGAATTTTTGTAAATGAAATTGTAACATTTCATGGTGTACCAAGGAAAATAATATTTGATAGAGGATCGTCATTCACTAGATGTTTTTGGACTATTTTCCAAGAATATTTGGGAACACAACTAAATTTTAGTACGACATATCACCCTAAAACAAATGGACAAACTGAAAGAATGAATCAAATTCTATAGGATATGCTAGGAATGTATGTGATGGATCAACATAAACGACGGGAAGAATTTTTACCACTGGTATAATTTGTGTACAACAATAGTTATCAGAGTATGATAAGGATGGTACCTTTTGAGTTTCTATACAAACGACCGTGTAGGACACTTTTGAGTTGGGATCGACTAGAGGATAGGGTCATGGAGGGACCGGAATTGATTTAGGAAATGGAAGATAAGATGTAAACCATAAGGAAAAGAATTAAGGAAGCGCAAGAACGACAAAAAATTTATGTGGATGCGCATTGTATTGACCATAGCTATAAGATTGGTGATAAAGTATTTTTACGAGTGAAACGACATAAAGTTTGATTAAGTTTGGAAAGGGAACTAAACTCTCTGCAAGGTTTGTGGGACCTTTCGAAGTTGTAGAAAAGAAAGGACTAGTGGCTTACTGACGAACGTGCAAGAGTTACATAGTTTTATGGGATTAGCAGGTTATTATCGACGCTTCGTCGAAGGATTTTCAAAAATAGAAAACCCAATCACGAAGTTGCAAAAGAAGAATAAAAAAATTGTATGGTCAAAAAAATTCATTGTAGCATTTCGGGAGCTTAAAAAATTACTAACAATAGCATCGATATTGAAATTTTCGGATATGGACAATGAATTCTTGGTATGCACTTACGCATCCAAGGAAGGGCTAGGTGGAGTAATAATGCAATAAAGGTTGAGTTATCGTGTATATTTCAAGGAAACTAAGAAGGCATGAAGAGAATTACGCAACACAGGATTTGGAACTATTAGTGATTGTTTATTCCTTACAAGTTTGGAGACATTACCTTATTGGACACAAATTCAGGTTGAAAATTGATCACAATGGATTGCAACACATTTTTACTCAGAGCAACTTGAACGCACAAAAAATATGTTGGTCAAAGATTTTGAGTATGATTTTGAAATCACATATATCAAGGGAACAACTAATAGAGTAGAATATGATTTGAGTCAAAGACCTCACATTTTCTCAGTAATACCCCTAAAGACAAATCTTCAACAAAAGATTTTGGCATTACAGATTGATGACAACCGGTACAAGGAAGTAGAAGACAATATCGGACAAGATACCATGATGATACCTATACATGAGGGATATTATTTGGAAAGTGATGGGCTACTAAGGTATAATGGCATAATTTGTGTATCACCAAATGACGAATTGAGAAAGTTAATTTTGAATGAAGCTCATCGAGTGGTGTATATGGCTTATCCTAGAATCACAAAAATGAAGGCATATATCAAACCACTATTCTTTTGGAAGGGAAGGAAAACCGATACAGTTAACTATGTGGTGAGATGTCTCGAATGTCAGCAAGTGAAGGCTGAACATAGACACCCGGTGGGATTATTACAACCACATGTGATTCCTAAATCGAAATGGGATTTTATATCGATGGAATTTATTGTTGGATTACCATTGATGGCAAGGAGACACGATTCTATCTTTGTAGTCTTTGACAATTTGACGAATATTCTGCATTTTATTCCATTTCGTACAACATATAAAGCACCTGACATAGCTAGAATTTTTGTAAATGAAATTGTAAGATTGCATGGTGTACCAAGGAAGATAATATTTGATAGAGGATAGGTATTCATTGGATGTTTTTGGACTAGTTTCCAAGAATATTTAGGAACACAATTAAATTTTAGTACGACATATCACCCTGAAACAAATGGACAAACTGAAAGAATAAATCAAATTCTAGAGGATATGCTTTGAATGTATGTGATGGATCAACAGAAATAATGGGAAGAATTTTTACCATTGGTGGAATTTGCATACAACAATAGTTATCAAAGTATGATAAGGATGGCACCTTTTGAGTTTCTATATGGACAACCATGTAGGACACTTTTGAGTTGGGATCAACTAGAGGATAGGGTCCTAGTGGGACTATAAGTGATTTCGGAAATGGAAGATAAGATGCGAACCATAAGGAAAATAATTAAGGAAGTGCAAGACTGAAAAAAGAGTTATGTGGATGTGCATCGTATTGACCGTAGCTATGATATTGGTGATAAAGTGTTTTTGCGAGTGAAATCGCATAAGAGTTCGATTAAGTTTGGAAAGACTGCTAAACTCTCTCTAAGGTTTGTGGGACCTTTCAAAGTTGTAGAAAAGAAAGGACCAGTGGCTTACCAAATGAGGGTTCGCAACGCCCTCCTATAGTTAGTGGTAGTGTTCATAGAGAACTCGAGAAGGTAAAATTTCCCAAGTTCTTGGGTTCCACAGATGGTATGGTCGTCGAAGCTTGGGTGGAGAATATGGAAATGTGTTTCGCATTGCATGATTATACCTCCAACATCAAGGTCTGCATGTCGGTCTTGAAATTGAAGGGGAGTATGCTTCTCGGGTGGAAGACACTCTTACCACAATTGAATATGGTCATTGAAGATGTGTCATGGGAATTGTTTAAGGAGTGATTCCAAGACAGGTGCCTATCTGAGGATTTTATTGAGAGAAAACTTAATGAATTCAATGCTTTATGACAAGGTAGACATACAATACTTGAGTATGAGGCTAGGTTTATGGAGTTTCTCATATATGCTCTGCATATGAACATTGAAAAGTTTAAGGTGAACAAGTTTTTTTTTGGTATCAACTACAACATTCGTGCTAAGGTGAGGATCCTGATGCCTCATACTTTGCACGATGCAATATAGAAAGATTTTATAACTGAGGAGGAATTGAACAATGTAGATTAGTGTATGAATCCTTCTAGTTAGACAGGATAGATGCCACATAGAGCGTCACAACAACAAACACCTGTTAGACATACTTTTGGGCACCGTGATACAGCCAGAGGACCTGTATTTTCTACACCATGTAGACAGAATACTAGTCAGAAGACTCTGTATAGAGAACAACCACAACATCACTCACATTGTTCTCAACAGAAGCAGTGGTATAGATATGTTCCACAGAATAGATCAGGGCCTCAAAACCCTAGACCAGTATATTCTTCCTCTGGAACTAGGAGCACCATCCCTAAGAATAGATGTTGAACTTGTGGAGAGCCCCACTATCAAAGAGACTGTCTTATTGATAAGGAAAGATCTGTTGGATCAGCAAGACAAATGGCAATGGGATATTTGGGCAAGGCCCATAGTGTTGCGCCTCTTCCGTCACCTTAGTGAGAAAAATAGAGGTGTTTGCAAGCTCAGTTGGGTCTTTTGAGCAGGACAGCTGCAAGGAAAAGAGTTAGGGAAAGAAATAAAAAACTACAATTAAGAATTAAACTAAGAAATGCAATAACAACTAAATTCATGAGCATAGGGACATAGAAACAAAAAGAACCATAAGACCCATGTCACCAATGTTGAGGCTGATCTATTAGTGAAACAATACACCAAGAAGAAAGGAGACTATGAGTCCCTTCTTCCTCCAAGGGAGGGCTCTTTGAACCCCACTAGCTAGCTCTTCTTACAACAAAGAAAAATGGAAAATGATGAAAGAACTCTTTACAAATCCACTCAATGGGTGAGATGGATTGCCCAATGCAATGGTGCAAATATGCTCTTGAAAAGGATGGAGTCCTCAAGAGAATAGAGGCAGCATAACATTACTTTGAATTCCTTGAAAAATGAGGTGCATCCATGGCCTTTTTATAGCATTCCTTTGAGCTATTGTTTAACTACTTTGTAGTGTGAAACGAGGCTAATTAGGGAATTTCTAGGTCTTTGACCAGCCATCCAATCAAATCCAGTCCAGATTTGAGAGTCAAATCGGCTTGGGAGATGAACCATAAGTGGGTGGGAGGTCGACCACTCTCATAAATGCACCGTTTAGCATGTGCACGGATTTTTGCGATAACAGTCACGCATCGTGAGCATGTGCGTGATTTATGCGTTCATGTTCTGCGCATGTGCGTGCACGCCCAGTGTCTTCATAGCGCCCTTCAATTTTTCACTACTTTGTATAGTTTTTTTACCCTTTTATGAATGCCTTGGTATTAATTCAGGTCCATGGATGACTTCATCATTGTTTGACGATGATGAGTTCTTGTAACCATGTGCGGATGAAATTTCAGTGATAACAGATGCCCCCTGATGGATGAGCTTAGGAGCATACGTATAGCCGAAATCCATCAATGTTTCTTCTACTGAGAATGTTGTTGTAAGAGAGAGCAATAGTGGGATCGTCCAGAGCGATCCGTTGGAGGGAAAAAGGAACCGGTAGGACCCGATCTTCCATGAGGTGTGTAAAATAGAAAACTGTGTACAAACGAGGCGGGCATGCCCCATGCTCGTGTCATGTAACTCCAAAACAGATGATTGAAGTGTTGGTGTAGACAACTGCAGTGCCCTCGGGGGCGGTCGTGATAAAGGCAGAAGACAATTCTGTATATGAACATACTCTGAATAGTAGGCAGTGATCGCAGTAATAAGTATCACCGATTATGTGGGCATTGATAGCCCAACCAAGTTCAGAGGTCTTCAGCAAATGAAAGAACTAGCTGCAATAGTCGCAAAGTAAGACCCACCGAAAGGGTTGACATCGAATGTTATGGGGGTCAATGACAGCAGGGAGTAATTGTGTTTCACTCTGTGCTGTCTGAGATCTCTCATTGGGTGGGAAATGAGAATCAAGATACTATCACCCTTCTGGAAAACTGTGTTGATGTCGACAAAAAAGGGGGACGTGACTCCCAGAAGAAAATGGCTTCGTGAAATATACTAGGTGAGGTGAGGAAGTGGAGGAGGTACATGGATGAATTCAAGATGTAGGAAGACTCAAGACTGCCCTTGGTTGGAGTATAGGTGAGATAAAAAGTGGCTGCAACCATTCAATGAGGTCAAGTGTCAGGGGGAGGACAAGACCGGGGATAAGTTGTGCCAGAGGCGGGACAAGGTGAACAAATTCAGAGGGTAGAGGTAAGTGGCCTATGAGGTACTCGGAAGATATGGACGATGCCGGCAAGGGTGGATGATAAGTAGTGCTCCAACCAAGTGTGACATGGGTTGCGATTGGCCAAAAAAGGGAAGCAGGTCCCCAAAGGTGACGACAAAAAGGTAATGTAATGACTGGAAATAAAGGCGTTTGTACAATAAATAACGAATAATTGGGGAGAAGTGGACAAATACAGAAACAGGTGCCCCAGTGTGATATGGTTGGCCCGGGAAGGGCATAATTTGCTCGGAAAACTGATGGAGGGTGGGGGCCCCATGGGTGGGTTTCTGTATGAGGTAAGTGAAATGAAGGGAGATTTGCATATGGGTAAACAGATTGTGGATGAAATGGAGGGTTCATGCTACTGCGGAGGTGCAGCCCGACCATAGAACCGTGGAGAGATAATTTGGGAGTCCAATGGGAAAGCTAGCAAAATGAGGAGAAGGAGTATGTGGTTGATTCGTGACATGATGTAAGACTATCAGGACTCCCATCCCTAAAGGGTTTTGAAAACCAGCATGAGTGTCAGAAGTGAAAAAGGGTGCTATGAATGAGACAACTCATGTGGGTAAGAGTGCTACCGAGTGACAGTACTGAAGATGAAAATGGAGGTGTGGGTACTGCAGAGTCGGAAATGGGGATCCTAGAGGAAAATGTCAGAGGGTGTGACTGGAAATGTAAGTGAGATTCAGAGGGAATGACTACATGCCAGTGCTGAGGATATACCTGAAGGGGTTGTGTTGATGTATGATGACCAACTACCTGCACAAATGAAAACCAAATACCCAACGTGAACAATATCTGAAGAGAATCGAACATATGAGCATTTATTTGATAATGTTGAATATGCGCATGCATACCTAAGTGTGTCATGGGCAGATACTCTGCCAGGAAAATGAGCAAATGATCACCAGATGGAAATGTTTGTATAAAAGGTAGAAGGTGGTTCGGAAGACAGAGCTTATGGGCTCTTTTACCAAAAAATGAAAGTGAGAAAAGGGCTTAGATATGGACGGTGGGTCCATAATGCCATCTCAGTGTTACTGACACTATGGACGATCGGGCGATAATTTGGGGGGAGGACATGTACTTCCCCTTGGCTCAAGGAATGATGAAGAAGTATAATGAATCACATTCACAGGAGCATTGGTATGGAGTGTCGGAGGAAACTCAGGAAGATATGTGTGGCATGTCGCGGCTAATGTGTGGTGGACGTATGGGATAGATGGGCAATGGTGTGTATAATGGCCATAATCTGAACATATGGCACAAGCAAATTTGGTGTGTAGCCCTTTGCTACTTGAGTTAGGGGAGGTAGTGGCAGTACTTGCTATAGTGGCGAGCAGTGATGGTGTTGGATTGAGGGGAATTAGGTTCTGTAACTCAGGTAGAGATGGGAATTTGTGGGTTGGGTGTCCAACTTTCTCACATAGCACGCAAGGAGGTTGGATGTGTGGGGGGAGTGGAGTTGTGGGCTCCTTATTCTTTCGCCTGCCCCCAATTGTGGCAGGGAGGTTAGCGAGTGGGGGTGTAGAGGGTATGGTGGGAGTAAGTATGGGAATCGTCATTGGGATTCCTTCCATTTGGGGGGGAAGGGATGGTTGAGGAACCATCTCTGGTGGATGTAAATACCAAACTGGAATTGCCAACACCATATTAGGGAGATTAAGCGTTGTGGCTACTTGGAAAGCTTGTATGCCTGGTGGAGGGTAAAAGAAGCGGGTTTGAGTAATGGCTTGGGGAACTGTCTCCCAAACTGGAATATGGCCCTGCGGAGAAGTGAACTTGTGAACTGGTGGAATCGACGAGTTCGCAGGAGGCTCATGAGGGGGGAGCTCTGCGACTAGTGGGACGTCAGATATGATAGAAGCCTTCCTAGGAGGAAGGGTATCCTCCATGTCATTTCCTTTAGAGGAAACTATACACACTTGTGCTGAAAAAGATGGGTTTAGGAATGGTGTTGTTCCTTGACAAGTGCCCAACATGGGTGGGTCTTGGAATAATCTAGGGCCATTGTTGGAAACTGGAAAATCATTCGGGATAACATGAACAAGGGGGAGGATGTTATCGATGTTGGAGGAATGGTTGGGCTCATAATGTGTAAGTTGGTCGATGGTGACAATCTTCCCATTATGGGGGAACATCATCGTATGAAACACAGAAGAGGCGACTGCCTTCATACCATACATGTAGTTGTGTCCGAACAGGATATTGTAATCAAGCTGGGCATCGATAACTTTAATGTCAATGAGGATGGTTTTGCCCCCAAGTTCTATGGGGACATTTTGACAAAGCCCTGTGGAAGATGTTGGTCGACCGTCATAAGCTTGAAGGGTGATGGTAGAGGGTACTAGCTCAGGGGAGCCAATTTTCTGCCATACGTCTTTAGACATGATGCAGGTGGATGCACCTTCATCGATGATACACCGATAAACTATGGTGTTCCAGATATTAATTGGTATCTGGAAGGATACTTGGGCGGGAAGACGTGGTTCTTTGTTATCTTAATCAAATGTGATCAACTGGGTGTCAGTTGTGTCGATTGCCCCTAAGGCAAAAAGAAAGGATTTTCTCTGTGATGGGCAGGTTTGGAGGACCTCCAATACAGATATGGTTGCGGGAGACTGGGCTAAGTCATCAACTAGACCATAATTATGAGCAGCCTTAGCATGAGAGTTATGTACATTCCATCATAAAGGCATACGTGGTATGCGAGGAATGGGTTATGCGTTAGGACGTGGAATCATTAATGGTTGTCCTGTGGTAACTGGTCGTGTTTCTGAGGTGGTTGGGGTAGATTCGAGAGGCATACCATATTGACGTTTGCGAGTTTGGAGAAGAATTTCTTCACTGGTGAGGAGGATATTGCGATCAACCAAATTCCTGGGTTGAGTGGCACCCGGGGTTGCATATTTCCCCATTTGTGGTGGGGTAGGGTTGATCACTTGTTGGGTGTTCATCATACCTTGGTATGGAATGGGGTTCTACAATACGGCTGGGGGGGGGGTTGTTGCACGTATTGTTGTGGGGCTTGCTGAGGGGCAGTTGGTGTCGGAGGGCCCTATGAGTGCATGGATGCCCTCATCCATTGGAGGTCAGAAATTTGGGGGCAATGATGAGTGTAATGTCCATACTCATTACATATGGCGCAAGGAAAGTTAGTTTGAATCTTGTTGTTCTTCCCTTGGTGTGGTATATTGGTATTGATGCCCCCTTGGGGGTCTTGGTATTGGTGTCCCCCAGTAGGTTGGTTCTGCTAGGGTTGATTTCCACCTTGACCTAGGTTGTTGTTGTTCCTGTTTCTTCCTTTCTTTTTGGCATTGTTTGACGGATGGGTTGGATTGGTCGTATTCAGCTGTTCAAAATTTTGGTATTGTTGAACGACAGAGGGTTGAACAAAATTCACCCCCGCATGAGGATGTGGGGGAGCCATGGGTTATGGGGGACCAGAAAATGGAAAGTACGGATTTTGTGGAGGTAACGATCCATAAGGTACATAGGAAGGCATAGTGCTTTCGCTAGTACTATAAGCTGAGGTAGAGGGGGTACCAAAGTTCGTTTGAATAGGTGGATGTATGGGGGGTGTCGGCGGTGGTCCACTGATGGGTGGAGGTATCGCAACAGGGTATGGTTGTTGATAAGGGGGTGGGGGGTAATAAGAAGTGCCCCCGTATGCCGACGAGTATTGAGGTGTGCCATACATCGATGGTGGTTGGGTTTGTGGACTGTGGTGAGTGGTGGTACCAATCAGTCTGTCTGCTGAGTGAGACATCCCAGGTTTGTCTTGGCCAAATGGCACAGGTTTGGGAAGATCAAGAAGTACAGTGTATAAGTACCCTGACTGTGCATAGATGAGGTCATATTGTTGGGCCTTGTCGATGGCTTCCTCTTCAGATTGAGGGATGGTGGAAGCTACATACTTACCGAGGAGAGAGACAAGTGATATAAGAAACCAATCGAGACATTGTTGCTTGGTGGTTTCTGCTTTGCACAAACTACGTTGCCTACACCACTCGTGAATGTGGTCAGCGATATGTGTGACTGAGGTTTGTTTGAAATTAGAAAGTAGTTCTAGACCATTGTCGTGGCAGATTGGTAATTGGAAGAAGGTCAAGAATGTTTTGGCCAATGACTCAAAAGTTGTGTGGGACTCTGATTTTTCTTCTACATACCATTTGGCCGATGGGCCAGTGAGTGTGCGTTGAAATAATCGTAGTCTGATGGAATCATCCATAATGCTATTGGAGGAGCACCATAGGTGAAAGGTCATGACATGGTTGGCAGGGTCATCGCCTGCCTTTCCTTCGAACTTTGGTATGTCTGAAGGTAGTTTGGTGGGCATTGCAAGCCATGTGGGGTCATGCAATATAGGATCATTGGTGAGTTTGTTGAGATTCGGTATGTTGAGAGAGGTCAAATATGGCATCTGTAGTGGGGGGGGGAGGATTAGCTCCGTCCATGGTGTGAGTGTGTTGTGAACCTGACCCTTGAGGGGGGCTAGGTGGGTTGGTGCTTCCTCCTTGAGAAGAAGTGGGTCCCCCGCTTCCGTGTAAAGGAGAGCGAGTAAACGGATGGCCTTGGGAAGTGGACCCAAGTAACGTAGAACCAAGCAAAGCTGATCCTAAAATAGTAGCACTTACAGGAGTGTGTGAAGGAGGTGTCGATGAGTGGGCAAGACCAGACACTCCCCCTAAGATAGGAGGGAGGTTTAGCAAGCGTCGTGAACGACGGGGGTTCTGTGGTTCCCCTATGATGTCCGACTAGCTGCGTGAATGTGTGCAAAGATTGGTGAGAGTAGTATAGAAACAAGAGCCTTTGCGTTGAGTGTTACACAATATATATATATCCAAATCAAACTGTAATCAGATGTGCATCATACATAAAATGTGTTTTGAAAAAGAAACATATATGTGGGTAAGTGGGTTTTGTCCACGTGGGGAATCAAAAAAGAAAACAAATGCTCGTGTCCTAGAAGACGTAACGTCCTTCCTCTCAAATAGCACTGGACCTTCCAATAATACTCAACAGTGGGGTCTGAAGTCACTGGAAGAGAAATTAGTGAAGGATGAAATAATTGGTTATAATGAGGGGTAAAGGGGGCATATCCCGAAAGAGCTGACGATATTTCCCAATAGCCACACAAAATCCAATCAAGGTGCAATTGCAGCCCACAATTGCCACCTGGGTAGATGTCCTAAAATTTGGTCACTAGGTACCTCGGTCAAATTGCGGCATTTAGATTTTCGGCCTAAGAAATGGGTCATGGGATGGATCTCGTCCAAGAGGTGGGTTCCTCAAGGGGGGATGCACAGAACAACCAGACCTCAGCCTTCAACCCTTCACGGGTATCTCCCTGCCTTATGGTATTAGGAACACTTGACTTGGAGGATTTTCAGTTCCCTATTTGACAACTTCTATGGTTTTGACAATGTGAG